>JZKD02S0658514.1:0-15515 GCA_000966675.3 Picea glauca
TGTTTCTGCAGTTGAACAATGAGCAATTTGTTTTAGTGTTCATTTAGAAGATAACAATAAATTAATCCTACATAAACTTTGCTTGCATCTCACAAGTCTACAGACTCTGGATTGATGAATTTAATGTAGCAAAGTTCGATCAATTGAACTGACTAATAGAATGAGTTCAGGTACCAAACTTTTTAATAGTGGATTGACTAGAGGTCCTACAACTTGTTGTCAAATCTATTGTGAAAGGTCAACTACAACTTGGACCTGGTAAATGAGTTAACTATTGAGTTGACGGTCCTATGTAGTACTTCATCGATCCAAAATTTTGTAAAATTTTTCGTGATCGCATCCTAGCAAGCCAGAGGAAAAATTGAACAAATTAGTACCCAAGATCTTCTCATCAAATACAACAAATCTCTTGCAAAAAATCCCTTATTCAACTAGATCAAACAATATGTAGGCTTTCAACTCTTCATAGTAGCCCATCATAATATATGCATGACTCTTTGCATCATATTTCTTTCCCTTATAATCTACAATGTGAGCCTATGCTATGCATCCAAACGTTCGAAGGTGTTCAACTAAGGGCTTTCTCCTGCCCCATTTCTCAATAGAATTCATGTACCATACTACTTTAGTTTGAACCAAATTCAAAAGATAGTTGGAGGAGTAGACTTATTCCACCCAAATCCTAGTTAGTATACCTTTGGCCTAAAACAAACACCATGCCATTTCAACCAAGGTCTAATTATTCCTTTTAGCAATGCCATTCTACTGAGGTATATAAGGTGTTAGTCTCTATCAAGAGATACCATGATATGACAATCAACTTTCAAAATACTTACCCACATATTCTCCTCCACTGTCTATTCTCAAACCTTTCACAGGTCAACCGCATTGATTTTCAGCTAATGCTTGAAATTCCTTGATTTTTTCAAATACACGATCCTCATTCTTCAATAAATATACCCAAGTGTACTTAGAAAAATCATCAATAAAACTCAAAACATACCTTGCACGTATTGGTGATGGTTTGTTCAAGGAAAATAGGTCACCAAGGGCAAGTTCCAATTGAGTCTTTTCTCTCCAAGACTTCCTTATTTCAAATGCATCTTGGTGATGCTTTCCTAGCACACAACCTTCACATACACCATCAAGAGGAACAACCCTAGGTAGTCTAGCAACTATGTCAAGTTTCACCATCAACTTCATACTTTGGAAATTCAAATGTTTGAATCTTTAATGCCAAATTATGCTTTGTTCACCGATATTTGCTATAAGTGCAATCGGTCTTGGATCTTTCCTTGGAAAACCGTAGAACTTGTATAATTTGTCCTTTGGATCGAGAATACCTTCAACGACAACATATAAGTTATTATGCATATCTTTATCAACAAATTGTTTTGGCCAAAATTCTACCTTCTTGCAAGTTTGAGTTAGTTCGGGTATAGATGACAAATTCACACTCAAACTATGTACTTGATATAAATCAATGATCACACCATTATGACATTCATTTTTACCACAAAACTGGCAATAGTGAGGGCATACTGATCATCAACAAAGTTTTTTTTTTTTTGTAGCCTTAATGAGGAAAAGAGAGAAGCATCTTTAGCCATGTGGTGTGTACAACCAAAATTTATTATTCGCCTACTTTTGGAAGTGTGAAAATAGAAGGCATGAGAAGCAACAACAAAGAATGTACAATTGTCTTTCTTACCTTATAATTTTAATTGTTGTAGGTTGGTTGATCGTCCAATCGACACTTCTCATTCAAGCTTCTTGATGTTTTCTTCTAGGTATTTAGTCTTCTACTGATAGGGTTTCCATATGTCCTAATTCCAACAATAATGACATATCATCTTGTTACTACCTTTCTTAGTTAATGCCTGAGCATCATGCTTTGTCTTAACAATTTGGTCAACACAATCCCATCCTTTCTCCTTATTGCCCGCTCTACCTCTTTCTCTATAGTTCTATCTATCTTTTCCCTTCAGTAAATTAACTCATTTCATAACTTCAAGTTTCCCTTCATCAAACAATTTTTCACGTGCCCTAATTAACAAACCATAGAAATAGTCAAAGGAATAATCCTTACCATCTTTTTTTATGTAAGCTCAACTAGCATAGAATGTTGAATGCAATACATCATAGGGTGCCTTTAGATTCATCAAGATTAGTTCCACGAGTTGACAATTCTTCTTTGGAAAACCTATTCTACATTGACCCTATTTTAATTGTAACTCCTTCACATGAGAAAATAAATTCAATTCTATCAAAGCACAGAGAATCATAAGAGATCAACTCTTTCTCAATTTGCATAATTTGACTTTTGTTGGTCTTATCAAAGAATGTCTTCCACTTCTTCCACACTTCATTTGGATATTGGATCTTGCTTGTATGAAAGTGAATCTCCCTATAAATGTAGGTTAGTATGACTCCTACAACTTCATCCTCCTTCTTGTCGCTGACAAACTTTGGTTGATCATCCTTTGGATCTAAAACAACAATGTTCGCAAATTGCTAAAGCGCCTTACTCTTTAATAATGTTTCCATATCTTGAGCCCACACACCATAATCGTGGCCATTTATAATTACAAGTTTTTGCTTGAAACTCATGATCTTGATTTATAGATCTAAATATTTATACAATCTTCAAGTCAAAATCTTGAATAAATCTACCAAAGAGATTCGACTCATCATGAGCTCGTACAAATGACAATTTCCAAAGGACTTGTGTGATAACAAACTACGTCTTAAACCAATAACTTCGATACCATGTTGGAGAATCAATGAATTAGATAGATCAAGGAGCTATACAATTCGAGAAGAGGTGGCATCTAAAGACACTATTACAAAGCTTAAGTACAAGTCAACATACATCAACATAGAATAGAAAACACAAGGAACACAAAAAGCTTCAATAATAGATTGATCCATAAAACCCATCTATATATAGTACAAAAATGTAACTAACAACCTTGAAACAAGAAAAACATGGTCCAACTTTGATTCACCAAATCACATATAAAAAAAAACTCCTTAAATTCTACCTCAACTTAGTACACTTTCATATATCAACCTTAGTTGAAGTCTAAATCACTTGGATTCTTCATTTCCATGATTTAAACATTACTTCTATACACCTCCAAATTACTTTATTCTTCACTCTAATACATTTTTTCACATCAAAACTACCTATATTCTCACAAAGCTCCATGATTTCAAGGTACAAAATCACTCAACTCTTGAATGTTTTCATATCAATACATGCACTAGATAAGTGGGAAGCCTTTATTCTTCACTCCAATACATTTTTCCACATCAAAACTACCTATATTCTCACAAAGCTCCATGATTTCAAGGTACAAAATCACTCAACTCTTGAATGTTTTCATATCAATACATGCACTAGATAAGTGGGAAGCCTTTATTCTTCACTCCAATACATTTTTCCACATCAAAACTACCTATATTCTCACAAAGCTCCATGATTTCAAGGTACAAATCACTCAACTCTTGAATGTTTTCCTATCAATACATGCACTAGATAAGTGGGAAGCCTTTATTCTTCACTCCAATACATTTTTCCACATCAAAACTACCTATATTCTCACAAAGCTCCATGATTTCAGGTACAAAATCACTCAACTCTTGAATGTTTTCATATCAATACCTGTACTAGATGAGTGGGAAGCCTTAAAGGTCAATGCAAGCCACTTATATCTTTCATGCCTTGAGTTGCGGAGGGTCCCATGCTTTCACGTTACAAATGACAACTCTTCCACGCTTTCATATAAACACATGTAGTAAAGGCGTGAAGCTTTAAAAGTATGGTGACCCTTCTGCCACGCTTGCGGAGTTCATAATTTCATTGCCATTACTTGAGAATTACAGGTGAATAAACTCATTAAAAAATTAAAAATTCAGGCGTAACAATGAAAGATAAATTTAAAGTGCAATAGCATGTGGCCTTTTGTAAATCTTTCATTATAAATCAAAAATTCTAATGACAATGGGCATAATTAATGATCTTTTAACCTTCTTTAATCTTAAACCCTAATCTGATGGCTATGCATTGAAAACGCTGGCATATTCTTAGTCGTCCTCCAAAATCAATGGGTCAGATTTATTGTTCATAACTTTCTTGCATTTATCAAAGCATCCGTTAACATGTTTACTTTTTAACATTTATCTAATCACATTAAAAAGTTACTATAAGGATATGTAATTGCCACGTTTAAATAATTAAGTAGGATTAAACCGTACAACCAAACGTTTCATATTACCACAAACGGATTACGGATTACCACAAAGGTTTTATGGCAAGCGTTCTCAGCGAATACCTTTCCGCGAGTTAGACACTGTGCTAGTTACAATCCTATATCAAATGGTGATTATTTTCAAGTATTTTTCAAATATTGTAGTTTAAAAAACAACAACATTATATAGATCCATTTAAGAGCATTAGATTTCACTTATAATAAATTTGAACCTGGGTGAGGAGGGTAACAACCATTCCTCCTAGTTAAGAGGGTAACAACCATTCCTCCCAGCCACATACGCTATATCCAATGAACTTATATTAAAATATTATACTTAAAATTGACTTTGAAATATTTTTATTTATGGTTCATTTTGAAATATTTTATAGGGTATTGTTATTTTTAAATACTACCTACATCTAAATATTATTGGATTAGTATGATGTTATATTTTACATTAAACATTAAGAAAAACTAAATTTCTCTCAATTAAAAAACATATAATAATAATAATAAGAAGTAGGTTAAATTAAATGAAATTTAAGGAGGAGATGTTGTTACTTTAGATTTGTCTTAACTAAAAAAGATATAATAATAATAAAAATAAAGTAAAATTAAAAAAATTACACTCTAAAAAAATTTAATCTATAATCGATATTGAAATATTTTTTTTGTTTTTTTTAAATGCCACTTGTCAACGTCATGCTAAGCATATGAAAAAGACTACACATCTCTCAAATAGTATTGACACAACCAAGATTCCAACTTCTATAATCCATATTAAAGTATTTTTTTAATTATTATTATTTTTAAATATCATGTAAAACATTAAAATATTTTATTTATGATACATATTAAAACATGTTTTTTTATTATTTTTTTAAAAGCTACTTGCCCACCCATGCTAAGTACATGAAAGGATTACACATCTGAAAAAATGGTTTCTGACATAAAAATTAAACTTCCTGTACCTGCTATCTACGGAAACCATATTCAAGTACCTCTCTCAGTCAGTCAATCTATATGTAATCTGTGAAGCTGGATGTACCCACCGTGGCTGTGTATACAGGGATGGAGAGATTTCGGTCGGATTCAGATTTGGAAAGTTACAAACCATTTATGATAAAAAAAAAAAACTGCAAATGATCGAGTAATTACAAATTGATCCGAACATATATCATAAAAAGAATCGGAAAGATTCATATCAATAAATAGTGGGGCTGAAAGAATCAAGAGTAGCTTCAAACCGTCAGGATTTATAACGAATCGAGGTGGGTGTGGACAGAGGGACTTGAACCCTCGCCGTGATTATAGGTATGACATTTGTTACTACTGCAATTTGGTTGACTTTGACATGCAGAATTCGATTCTATCTTTAATCTACTCATTTTCTTCAGAGCATTCAGTTATTGGCCAAACAATCCCGCGCTGTCATTCTAACGTTTGGCTCCTTCCGTGCTTGACAGGGATTCCTCATCTACAGGTAGGTATTATTTTTCTAAATGCTTTACTTCTCCTAAATTTCAGTTTCGGAGCTGAAATTTGTCATGAAAACGCTCAATATTCTAAATTTAGTTATCCTCCGTATATTTTTGCACAGGCCTCTGTATATGCCTGTGTTTTTTCTGCATGCTCTTGTCGGCATTGGCAGATATTTAACGTCTTTACATGGGTAGATTTTAAACGCTGATTCTAGTTGGTCGGTTGGTCTGCTCATTGTAGGTTTGGCTGTGGCTCTGTAGTTGGGGCAGAGTACTCAAATCATGCAAACAGTTCAAGTCTGAGGCTCGACTGGTGTAGAGCTTTCTTAAAGGTCGGCAGAAAGTAAGTTGGTTTCCTCCTTCCTCAGAGACTTAACCCATGTTCTATATACCAAATTAATTTAAAAAGACATTAATTGAATACTTTTAATTCAGAACTAGGTTTTGTTCTTATTTCAGGCCAAATCCCTTTGGAAATTATTACTTATTGATGTTTATTCAGTTTATATGTTTGTTCCTTCCAACTGTTAAGCTCCCAAAATACCCAGAGTTAGGTTTCTGGATTTCTATGGCATATTTTGAGGTGTTTGAAAGTTCGGTTTCTGGATTTCTAGGCCAAATCCCTTTGGAAATTATTACTTATTGATGTTCATTCAGTTTATATGTTTGTTCCTTCCCACTGTTAAGCTCCTTAAATACCCAGAGTTAGATTTCTGGATTTCTATGGCATATTTTGAGGTGTTTGAAAGTTCAATTTCTGCATTTCTATGGCATATTTTGAGGTGTTTGAAATGAATATCATTCTTGGTTTTTGCTTATTGCATCTCATGAGAAGGTTTCATTTCACTAATGGGTTGTGTTTTTAGGCAAGCTGTAGGAATGACAACTAATGGCAGTCAGTACTTCCCTTCACACCCTGGTTTTGATTACAATAACTCAATTGAAGATGATCCACATAGAGATGAAGATGCAGGCGCAGCGTTCGTCTTGCAGTCAAAGGGTATGATAATTATGGTGTTTTTTCACAACCCATCACCACATAATATGCAATAAACGTCTGTTCAATTATGGAATGATATATTTTTTGAGGGGATTGTAGTTGGGATGCAGGGAATTGGTGGCATGCAGGATTTCACCTGACAACTGCAATAGTAGGCCCGACGATTCTTACGCTTCCCTACGCCTTGGGCGGGATGGGGTGGACGTTTGGGCTCTTCTGCCTCTCCTTGGCAGCTGCAGTCACCTTTTACTCCTATGTCCTCATGGCCAAAGTGCTCGATAATTGTGAGAAACAAGGTCGTCGCCACATTCGATTCCGTGAGCTTGCAAGCGATATCCTTGGTAGGTAATATGCTCGCCACAATTCTATTCATGATTTTCACACTTTTCTATGATTTCTGATGGCTTAAAATGCCAATTAATGGAATGGTTTGTGCAGGGTCTGGATGGATGTTTTACTTTGTCGTTTCGATTCAGACAACGATTAATATGGGGGTGGGCGTAGGATGCATCCTACTGGGCGGCGAGTGTTTACAGGTAGGTATTCGTGAGTTGTGGCTGAGTGGTTGGCATGTATGTACTTGTAGTACTTTAGGTTCAGAACTTTGTTGATGTAGAGCTTTTATGTGTGAAAGGAAGGTGTATCTTTTCGAGAGAGAAGAGGAAGGTGTTCATCTGGGTTAATGTTTTTCTCATTACAAACTTAATGCAGGTCTGAGAAACCAAATTTATTTAATAAACTTTAATAGGATGTTTTTTCTTTATATATATATATCATGATATATACATTATTAACTTATTGTAGTCCCGTGGGCATACACAACAGTGACACTGCTGTGCATGAGAACGCTGTGTATGCCCGTGGGCTTACACAGAAATGCTGTGTATGTCAACAGAACTGTTCACGGTCATACATAGACCTTCTATGTAGTTCCGTGGGCATACACAACAGTGTTCTTCATATATGAGGATGGGGTGGGGAATAATACCCTGCTGTGTAGTTTTTTGGGCATACATAATAGTGTCATTCATATATGAGGGTGAGGGTGGGGAATAATAGCTGGTCTGTTGTATAGTCTCGTGGGTATACACAACACCCTTTTTCATATATGAGGATGGGGTGGGAGAATAATAGAGAAAACATATTTGGGTTAAGTTTTTGGGTCCATTGTTGCTGTAAGATAGCAGTGTCACTCATATATGAGGGTGAGGGTGAGGGTGGGGGTGGAGGAATAATAGCGGGCCTGCTGTGTAGTCCAATGGGCATACACAACACCCTCCCTCATATATGAGGGTAAGGATGAGGATGGGGTCGGAGAATAATAGAGAACATATTTGGATTAAGTCTTTGGATCCACTGTAAGATATTATTGAGCCTCACTGGATGTCCCCAACAAATTAGGTTGCCAAAACTGTAACTGGCTGACGTACTTTCTGTACCTGGAAGGTTTCCCAAAATGTGCATCCCATCTCTGAAAAATATACACCATTAACTCATTTAATTCGCCAACCTATTTCTTCATGATTTATAAGACTTGTCTGTTGTATTGCAGATCATGTACTCCAATTTGGATAGCAATGGCCAGCTTAAACTGTATCACTTTATAATCATGGTAGCTATAGTTATGATATTTCTCTCTCAGCTACCATCATTTCATTCCCTCCGTTACATCAATCTAGCATCTTTGGTTTTGTGCTTGGCATACAGTTTGTCCGTGACCATTGCATGTATAATAGCAGGTCAGTTGAAAACATTGGTTGTTATTTTGTTATGAATTTGTTTTAATGTAAAGCCTCTGTGTATAGGAGAGAAGGTGTTTCATCACAGGAGTGGGTTTCCTCTCTTATTAAAACGGCTTGACATAATGGAGCGAAAAACTTTCTGTGTCTTTTATCTTTTATAAAATTCTGATAGATGGTAAATCCCAGGAAGGTCGAGTGAAGCCCCAAGTAAGGATTATTCGATCAAAGGTTCAAACCTCATTAAGGTATTCAATGCCTTCAGTTCCATGTCGATTCTGGGAACTATATTCGGCAACGGCATTCTTCCAGAGATACAGGTGATAAATTATCAGTGGAACTTTATTTCAATACAATGATGAATCTTTCCTTGTACAATATGCGCTTTAGGGTTATAATGGTATACAAAAATGCAGGCTACGCTCGCTCCTCCTGCCACAGGCAAGATGTTCAAGGGATTATGCATGTGCTACGGAGTAATTTCTGTGACATTTTACAGTGTGGCAGTGACAGGGTATTGGGCGTTTGGCAACAATGCCCGGTCTAACATATTGAAAAGTATTATGCCAGATGAAGGCCCAGCTCTCGCGCCTACTTGGCTCTTGGCTGTATCAATAGTCTTCATACTTCTTCAGCTATTTGCAATAGCATTGGTAATGCACTGCTTTTAAATCTTTTCATTTTTCCTGTAGGTAAAATGAAGTGCCACTTCTAAAATATATGTTGTGTTTGATTGAAGGTGTATTCCCAAGTGGCCTATGAAATAATGGAGAAGAAATCAGCAGATGTCAAGCAGAGCATATTTGCAATGAGGAACTTGTTTCCCAGGCTGGTTCTGAGGTCTCTGTACATAGTACTTTGTGCCTTCATTGCAGCCATGCTGCCTTTCTTTGGAGACATTAATGCACTGGTAGGGGCCATTGGTTTTATACCTTTGGACTTCATCCTTCCCATGTTACTATACAACATGAGTTTCAAGCCACCTCGTAATTCTGCCACATACTGGATCAACAACGCCATTATGGTGGTATTCACAGGTGTTGGAATTATGGGTACCATATCTTCAGTCCGGCAGATAGTCATAGATGCAAAACGTTTCAAACTTTTCAGCAGTGATGCATTTGACTGATGATCTACATTAGTGATTAAATTTGAAGGTTGGTCCTAATTTCAGATGGAAGGTATATAATCATGAAACTTTTAAGGATGAAAAAGTTATAAAAATAATAATTTTATTTCAAATTTACAAGTATTCAATTTACAAGTAATTTAGTAAACTTTTTATAAAAAAATGCAAAAATAAAATATTATTCTTTCAAATCTTTATAATCTTAAAAAATTAAACAATAGTTACACAAAAAGTTGTAAAATTTCAATAAAGTGTGTTATTTGTTTATTTTTAAATGTATATATAAATAACTTGATCTCTGATAAGAAGTAAAAATTTCAATGATTATGGATCTTCTTCAACAAATCTGCATTCTACTTTTATGGTTGCATTGGATAAAATAGAAAAATTCAACATAAAAGTTGATAAACACTTTGAAGCTTTATAGTTGTTTTATTTATTCAAGGATTTATATTCATGCTTCTATACAAATAACATCTGCACTCAAACTTGACATAATACACCTCCATTATTTCATAGAAGCTTCTGCAGTTCTAAAAAAAAATGCTGAAATACTTTTTGTTTTATGTAAGTAGCTCCATAAGGAAATGGTCATTAACTCTACACAAAGACAAAGACACTAAAGAAACATCTGCACTCAAACTTGACACAGTAAACCTAAATTATTTCATAGGGAGCTTGTAACATTTTCTTTTAAGTAGCTTTATAAGTAAATGAATTTATGAGAATTTATATATGTTCTATGCCTTTTTGTGAACAAAAGAGTTACAATCAGATGTCAATTTAATATATAAATTTGGTTGTGAGAATATACTCTATATATTCTCAGTTTGTGGCATTTGTATGTGATTTTTTTAAGGTAAAATGAAAATTTGATTTTTTGTTTCACTAATAGCATGCCTAGGCCTTAAGAGAGTAAATTTTCATTGACACTAAGAAAGTTGTCGAGATTTACTTGTACCTCATGGGTGTATGGTATCCAAAAGATCTTGGTGTCTGTTCCATGGAAAACTTACCAATAGTGTGCTTGAGTTTGCCTTTTTTGTCTCCCTCATGCTATTATTCTCCGAGATTACTCACAAACTCCACATGAGTGTATGGTAGCCAAAGGATCTTGGTGTTGGTTCTAGGGAAGACTTAACCTTTTTTGTCTCCCCCATGCTATTATTCTTTGAGACTACTTGCAAACTCCACATGGGTGTATGGTAGCCAAAGGATCTTGGTGTTGGTTCTAGGGAAGACTTACCAATAGTATGCTCGAGTTTTCCCTTTTTCTCCCCCTCATGCTATTATTCTCTCAAAGGACTCACAAACTCCATTACGTTCACAAGGCCCTTGAATTATTACTTCATGAAACTATTGGTGTAGGTTCTATGGAAGACTTACCAATAGGGTGCTTGAGTTTGCCTCTTTTCTCTCCTTCATGGTATTATTCTCCGAGACTACTCACAAAATCCACATGGGTGTATAGTAGCCAAAGGATCTTGGTGTTAGTTCTAGGGAAGACTTACCAATAGTATGCTTGCTTGAGTTTGCCTTTTTTCTCCCCCTCATGCTATTATTCTCTCAAACAACTCACAAACTCCATTATGCTCACAAGGCCCTTGAATTCATTACTTCATGAATCATTTCAATTGGCTTAAAAACAACACTCTACAACATGAAAAAAAAAAGCTTCTCCTGTTCAGTCCATGATATATCACATAAACCCATCATTAAAAAACTGTGGTGTTCTCTGTTTATGCCAAAATGAGATGGTTGGGAGTCACCAACTATAACTATGCAAACAAAACCATAATACAACTTATTAGTCAATGGAGGCACACAGTAAGAAATTGAAATGTGGTAGTTTCGAGTGAGAGATGTTCCAGGGAAGCCGAATTTGAATACTTGTAGCGATCATGCGTATACATCAGACTTATATGCCCCCAACGTAGCACTCGTGAGTTTGTCCTCAATTAGTCTACATATCGAAACCCATCGCTGGGATTGTGCCATTTTTCTATGTTGGACAATATTTTATCTAGTGTCTTATGGTTTTGCATTAAGGTCAATGTAGATGTTGTTCTTTGAATAACACTTTTCTTTTGCATTTCTTTTAAGGTGCTTTTGTTATCCCTATTTCTTGGCCTCCATATTTATTCATTGGATTTTTCTTGGGCTTGAACATCATCTTTCTATGTTTCAACGAACACTCTGCACAATGAAGGCAATTGAGATCTTCCATGAGTTTTTGACATCTACTGCAATCTATGTGTTTTTCGAACAACAGTCGCTTATTATTAGATAAGACAACAAATGAAGGTGGTTGGAACCACAAACAATTTGTATGTTTCTTGAACAACGAGTTCCTTTATTAGATAAGGGCATTGTCTAAACGTTCTACATTTAGTATTTTTGACGGGAATTTGGCTGTATAAATTTGGGCAAAGTCTCAATTTTATGTTTTCTTAACCCTGGGTCACTTCGATTATATAGATTTATCTACTCAAATCTACATATTCAATAATTTCTTACCAGATTTCAAGTAAAATTAAACAGATAATATTCTCGAAAAATAGCCAAAACATAAAACGTTTAGACTACAACTTAATATAAAGCAACAAGTGAAAGTGGTTGAAGCCACAAGGAAATTAAAATTTAAACAACATCTATAGCAGCTACGCTGGTACTTGGTAACTATAAGATCTATGCCAAAAGGTTTATAGGTATCGAACAATTTTGATTTGTTTTGTCATATAAATTATGCTCTACACACCTGATATCAAAAGTAAATTGATATGTATGATGTTCACTTGAAAGTATCATTGAGATTAAATCTTAAATTTTTGAAAATCAAATTTAGATTGATTGATTGATTGATTGATTTTAATGACGTCCACGAGGCTGAACAGTGTAAGGGACCAAGAGAATAACGACCCTAACTCATCTTCACACTCTTTTCAATGTTGGATCTTCTGCTGTGAATCTTGACTAGAAGACTAGCAATATGGTTGATCTTATCCCTGTCAAAACGTTGGTGCATGTTGTCGACCTTTAAGTTGTTTTCATACCGACTATGAATATCCTCGTAGGCTGCACATTCCATGACAAAGTGCCACTTCGTCTCCACCACACCATTATTGCAGAATATGCAAATTCTCTCCTCCCAAACATGTTTGGGTACCCTCCACTTACCGGTCTCACATTTAAGGTGACGTGAACCCGTCTTCAGCGATGCAACTAACAATTTTGCTTTTCCTTTAATAATTGTCCCTAAATATGTTTTTTCGCTATGATCACAATTTGGGTTAAACTCCTTGATGTAGTATTTTTTTTACACCCATTGTGATTGGTCCACATGACAGTGTTAAATTTTTCATTCACAAACTTTTTTATTTCTTTCTTGATGTTAGGACAATCATGCAACTTGATATTCCACTTAACCACTTTTTATTTTGCTTCATCAATGTTTTCTTCCTACGGTCTAACTCCTCCTCCATCGCTAACTTGGGCTAGCATTGGTTATCCATGTTTTCCACCTTCTTTAAATAACTTATTAATTCGGTTATCATTGTTGCCTCCAACGGAAAAGTACTTGTTTCAACTAAAATAATTTCATATGAGACTGTGGCTTTAACTTTGAGATTGCTAATAATTAATTGCTTCTGAATTCTTTCTAGATGTCTCCATCTGCAAATTGACATGTTGCTTCTCCATATTTCACAATCATAGAAAACAACCAACGTAACCATCAAACCAAAGAGGGTTTTTTTGGTTTTCCAATCCCAAAGTTCAACTTTTCTACACATATTTTGGAGTAAGTATGAGGTTCTCCATCCTCCCTGTATCCTTTTCACCCTACAAGTCTCCCAACTCAGCTTATAGTGGAAGTCAATCTCAAGATATTTTTATTCTTTCACTATCTCCAATGGACTGCTTTCGAAAAGAAAGGTGATTGGTTTGTCTTTTCTATTTAAAGAAAATATCATGATTTTGGTCTTGGTGATGTTCACTTCCATCACTACCTCCTCACAAAAGTCTTCTAAGGCCTTTAGATGTTCTCTTAATCCCCGTGTTGTTTTTGAAATTAGAATAAGATCACCCACGTATAAAAGTAGCTTCACCACATACCCTGCTAAATGGACACCCTCTCCATTTGTCCCGTGCAACCAATCCTCCAACTTATCAATGTATAAACCAAACAAAGTGGGAGATATATAAAATCCCTGTTTAACGCCAATATCACTACCAAAACATTCAGATATTCCTTCACTTGTTCTGATTTTAGCTCTAACCTTTTCATAAACTCTGTGAACTACTGCTCTATATCCACTGGTATACCCAATTCTTCTATTCCGTTCCATAGTTTGTCTCTAGGCACTGTGTCGAAGGATTTCTTAAAGTCCACAAAACAACAATACGTCGTCTCACCTTGTTTGTCCCAGAGTTTCTCTATCAAATGTCTAAGGGTGACACAATGATCAATGGTAGAATGCCTAGGTCTAAAACCCGCCTTCCCTTTTGCCCTTTTTCCCTCATCTTCTACCCAACCGCTGATTCTTCACTATATTATGCTCCCAAAAAGCTTTTTCATGAGGGAGTTGACCATAATAGTGCGGTAGTTGGAAGGGTTATTGATATCTCCATTCTTAAAGAGAGTAATGACCACACTGGTGGTCCATTCTCTCGAAAAGTCGCCTTGGATGATCCCATTGAAAATTTCTTTTATGTGAGGTGCAAGGAGCTCAACCCCCTACTATAAAAATTCAACTGTCCTCCACTTTGCCACTTGCTAACTTCATTATTCCTTGCTTGATATCATCCAATGTGAATAGTTCCACTGGTGTTTTCACTATGGGAGGAATATCTTTCTCGTACACCGCTCATAAAGGAGCCTCACATATTCTAACCATTGGACATCTGTAATATTATTTTCAGTTTGCTTTCTCCTTTGTTTTATTTCTCTTCAAAATCTTCTGGGGTTGTGTTTTCCAAGATAGATTAACTCCTCTCTTCTTGCATTTACATACTTTTCTTTTTTCTATACTAATTTTTCATACTTCTTCTTGTTTTCTTTGCCCAAATTTCTCTTTTTTAGATATCTCTTGGCTGCCTTGCATTCTTCATCATACCATGGATTTGCGGGTCTTAGGATGAGACCTTTTACATGCACTTAAGGCCTTGTGGATTGTTGGGATCAACAACTTGCTATGAACATGAGCGCCCTTCTCATTGGTTGTCATATCTGTTATGCTGTACTTTATAACTTGAAACTGCTGGTTAAGAGCAGCATTAAACCTTTCCCTGTTTTCTTGATTCAAAAGGATTTTGCTTTTGAAAATATTTTTCTTTTGTATGCCAAGGTTTTGATTATTGTTTGGACTCGCAGGAAAGTCTAGCTTAACCCTTTCTCTAACGAGTTAGAACCATCTGGAAGGGCCCAGACGGGTTAAAAGTTGATCGCTGAGCCAGACTTGATAGAACTGTGGAATTCCTTACTGTAACACCGCAACATGAAATTGAATTTGACTTCATGTGTAAAACTAAACTAAAGAGTTTTTCACAGATTTTTCTTCTTCATTATTGGTTGGCTTACTTTGGATGTAAGAAAATACTTTTATTTCATGGTGCCGTCGGTCCTTTCTAAAGCGTGTTGAACACTTCTATCATGATGTGATCTGATCTGTAATGATCTTGTCGCCCCATCCACTATGATTGAGTATGCCAAACGCATAAAATATCTGACTCTTTCTTCATCCATTCCTTTCATTAGCCAAAGTATTTTTAAATATAAAACTAGAGTTTTATTTTTTAAGTCAAAATAATATTATAAAACCAGAAACAGGCTTTGGAATATAATTTTAGGAAACCAGCTTTGGAATATAATTTTATCTTTTGTAATTAAAATAATATTATAAAACCAGAAAC
>JZKD02S0658558.1:0-15514 GCA_000966675.3 Picea glauca
GCCCACACTGGGTGAACCACGTAAATCTGTGTCTCTCTTGTATTGTGTGTCTTTTGTGTTTTTGTTTCTGCATTTGTTTTATTTTATTGCTCCGCGGTCCTGTTTTTCTAACAAATACCAGGAGCAGACAGGTTGGAAGTAAGGGCTCGACTCAGAGTAAATACTAAAAGGTTGAGGGACTTTCGCGTTGAATTTATGAAGTGAAGGGATGAGCGTAGAAATTTAGAAGGAAACTCAACAACAAAATGCATCAAGAAAATATGTTAATCCTCAAGAATTCCAACGAAGGTAATTAACGCTTCCAATTTAAATTTTTCCCAAAGTTCAACAGTCTGATCCCACATTACTTTTACTGAAAAATATAAGAAAATATAAGCATCGTTTAAACCCCGAGGTGGTGTTTAAATATATATATAGTAGAGCGTAAGTAATAAATGGATTCTGCCTTAAAAATTTAAAGATAGGGAGCAATTTGATTTTTCTTAAAGCATTGCAAAATTCTTAATCGTTCACAAATTACAATGAATTAAAACAACGCACAACTTTACGATCATGACTGTCGGGGAATTTATAACTGTACATTCTTAATTGGAATACTATTGTCAGGAATCATTCTCTGCATGAGGTTTTTCGTTCTGTGTAACACATATATCTTGAATTGTAAAGGACTAATAAACACAAATTTATGGGTACGAATTAATTCGACCTTCTAAATACTATCAATTATACGAGATGAGTTTTTATTTAACTATGAAAAATTGAATCTTAAATACCATAAACCAGAAGACACTGCCACTTGATGTCGATCTTTAACTGAAACTTTCTCACGCCCCTTCTCCCTCTTTTCTAACCATATAGACTTCATCGGTACCTCCTAGTCAACACTAGGGGTAATCTTCTTCCCCCTTATCCCCTCAAGCCGCAAAGGGGCCACACACACACACAACCACAAATCCTCTAACTCCCAGCTTTCCTCGCAAGGTAGATCCACCACTGTCTCTCAAGATGGCTATCCCAACTCTCACAAGTAAAACCATTCAAAATTTTTGCAACATAACTTTTCCCATAACTAGTCTGATCCATTTCTCATCCTTGCCATTTGTTTTATAGAATTTCCTTAATGAAACATTCCCCCTTGTACAATTAATTCACTTTTTAGTTAAATAATTTAGAATTATTCCCCCCGTACACTTGTCACCCTCTCCATAAGTTGCATAAGAAAATTCCATAATTTATTTTAATTAAAAGTCAATTTCCCTCACCCCTCCTAAAAGTGCTCCTTAAATCACTCCTAGTTGTCTTTTTATTCCCCTTATTCCCATTTAATGATTGGCGCCTTACTAAATTTGGGTTGAGTTAAAATAGGAATCTTCTTTAAGTTAGAGTAGTGTTAACTAGACTCTAGATACCTTTTTATGTGTGCACATTCTTTTACGCTTTATTCCTTTATTATCTTAAATTCCAATTTGGTATTTCTACATGTGTGTATTATATTAACTCTTTAGACTTATTTCATCTTCCTTAATTTATTAAATTCATTTACCTCTTTCCTATTTTATTTAATTTATAAATTAGTTTTAGTATTCTCACCGAACTTTAGACTTAAGCTTAATTTTTGAATAGGCTCAGACTTTCATTTGGGGATTTACAATTAATAGTTTAATTCTTTAACTAATTAATTAAATCCAACAATGCTTAAATATTTTTACAGGGTTTAATTATTCGCTCAAAGTTTCTTAGGCCACCTAGATTCATTGAATCAAGTTTTACTTCTGTGACATGCCCTTCAAGATGGAGTTCGTGCTCCAACGGTGCCACTCACCTTTTATTCAAATTTTTAATTACGTAATGTGCCTTTTAAGTCATACTCTGTGCTCCAAGGGTGCCACTTGCCTTTGATTGGTTTTGATTGTTGTCAAACCATTGGAGTCAACACTCCATTCGGATGACCTTGTGAGAGACTAAGGGCTTCTAAGGAATAAGGACCCTACCTTATTACACACCCCTTAGAAATATTCGCGAGACACTGTCTTAGTCTTCCCTCACAACATCGTGGATCTCTCAAAATAGGTAATTGTTAACCTACAATTTGAGTCACGATGAGAGTGCTAGTAGGATGTGTCAGGGACTCTTCCACACCTCTCCCTCAATATCTAGTCTATGTGCATGACCCATTATTCCTTATGTGAGTCAGATTAGAAATAATTCATCAATTTGCATTCATTAACAAAAAACTATCAATGATCCATATACAACATCATAATCTAATTGATCATATTTCACATATGCATAAATGAAATACTCAAACCAATACAATCCACTCCCTGACTCAATCCAGAGTCCAAGGAGGTCCATTGGTGCCATCGACATCCAAACTCTATCAATGTCCTGCACACTTAGGTAAAAATCATCAATATCATTTGTCAATATGCATATAACAAATAACATTTAATCATAATCCATCAACATCATCATAATAATACATAAGAGAAATAATAACCATGTACTACAATTGGATCACTTGCACGCAAGTGTCCTCAAAGAATAAGTCAATAACATGTGCTCGCAAGAGAGGGATGTTACATACACCCTCTCTTGGTTTAAACTTCAACCTGAAGTTGTAGAGTGTATAAAAATGCAGTAAATAAAGTATGTGACAAGATCGATATGTATACTCTATCGAATATGTAAAGAATTGCTGACACATATCATATGCATCCTTCTAGTAGCCGACTGGGGACTATAATTTTCCCATTGGACCTTAATATGATCAAATGTTTGACGCCATAACTTTCGAATGCGATGGTCCAGAATGCGGATTGGCTCTGCGTGTGTGCACCCTCGTCCGACACCACAAGGAACTTATGCCAATATCATGTGTAGGATTACTAACATAATGTCGCAAATTAGATACGAGAAAAAAATCATGCATATGCCTCAAAGAATGAGGCAAGGCTAGTCAATATGCCATGGGTCCTTTCCTTTCCACAACTTCGAAAGGCCCCGCAAACCTAGGAGATATTTTAGCACCCTTTCCAAAATTAATCAAAGTCTTGTGCAGTTTCACTTGAAAGAAAACTCAGTCGCCAACTTCATAGTGTCGGTCAAAATGAGGCGCATAAACATAAATATTCTACCGATCTTGCGCTTCTTTAATCCTTTGTATTATCATTTTAATTTTTTCTTCCATTTCTTGGATCATTTATGGTCCCACCAGGCCTCTATCCTCAAGTCGATCCCACCTCAATGGCATCCGACATGGTCGCCCATAGAGAAACTCAAATGGTGCCATATTAATGGTACCTTGATAGTTGTTGTTGTACACCAACTCTACCAGTTGCAATAACTCTTCCCAACACTTTTGTTAGTCCATCACATACATATGCAACATATCTTCCAAAATTTGGTTCGTTTGTTCTGTCCGCCCGTCTGTCTCATGGTGATGTGTTGTACTAAAGTTCAGTTGTATCCCAAGGCCTCTTGGGAATTGGTCCAAAAATGTCCTGTAAACATCGATCCTCTATCAAATATGATCATTCTAGGCATGCCATGTAATCTCATAATATTGCTGACAAAAACTTAGTTATGTCTGGTGCCTAATACATCGCATGCACAAGAATGAAATGTGCACTCTTTGTTAGAGTGTCAACTACCATGAAAATAGAGTTGTGCCTCCTTACTGTCATCGAAAAAAAAACAATAAAGTCCATCAAAATGACCTCCCATTTCGATTCCAGAATAGTGTGTGGCTGTAGTAATCTTGTTGGATGTCTATGTTCATCCTTCACTTGGTAACATTCTAGACATCGTGCCACATAACTAACTATTTATTCCTTCATTCCTCTCTACAAGAATAAAGGTTTAAGGTCTTCCCTCATCTTTGTGACTCCTGGATGAGGAATGTATACTACTCTATGACCTTAGCTTAAGATGAAACTTCTCAATTCGTCATTAGGCGATACGTAAATCCGGTTATTATACCTCAAAAATCCTTCCCTGTCCAATGTATAACCTTCAAACCTTGGTACCATCATGGTGTGTGGTCCGATATTTTCCTTAACCTCCTTATACAAATCATCGTCTAACTATGCAGTTAGAATCCTTTCTCGAAGATTTTTCTGAAGAGGTATCATCGAGAATATGCGTGGTCTCTGACTCAATGCATCTACCACTCTGTTCACTATTTGTTTAATCTACTTAATCTCAAATCATATTTGCTAAGTAATTTTGACCAACACCTTTGTCACGCGTTCAATTCACGTTGCATAGAAATGTACCACAATCCAAATTGATTTGTTTTTAGTTCGAATTTCTATCCAATCAGATGTTTTCTCCACAGTCTCAAGGAATAAATAATGGCCAATAACTCCAAATCATGCATTACGTAGTTCTCCTCATGCTTTCTTAATTTCCTTGAGATGTAAGCGATCACTTGACCGTCTTGCATCAATACTTTGCCTAAACCTTCCTTGGATGCATCCATGCATACCAAGAATTCATTTTCCATGTCGGGGACTTTTAGTATTGACGTTGTCAACAACAACCCCTTGATCCTTTGAAATGCTTCTGCGCACTTCTCGGTCCATACAAAATTCTTGTTTTTCTTCTGCAATTTCATGATCGGATTTGCTATCTTCAAAAAACCTTTGAAAATCGTTGGTAATATCCTACTAAACCCATAAATCTATGTACTTAAGGTACGTTTGTCGACATAGGCCATTCCATAATGGCCTCTACCTTCATTGGATCCACAATGATACCTTCACGGGAGATAACATGCCCTAAGTAATGAATCCTCGATTGGTAAAAAGATCATTTTGACGGTTTCCCATATAATTTTATTTCTCATAAACATTATAGTACCAAGCACAAGTATTTGTCATGTTCTTCCTTCATCCAATAATATATCAGTATGTCATCAATTAATACTTGAAAAAACTTGTCCAATTATTCATGGAACACCCCATTCATCAAGCTCATGAATACTCCCGGGGTGTTTGTCAATCCAACAATAAAATGATAAATTCATAGTGTCCGAACCTTGTCTTGAAGGCAATATTAGGAATATATTCCTCTTTAATTCGTAACTAATGATAACCTGATCTCAAGTTGATCTTTGAAAACACCATCACACCTTTCATTTTATCAAACAAATCATTTATTCTTGGCAATGGATATTGGTTCTTGATCGTTGGCTTGTTCAATTGATGATAGTCAATACATAGTCTCCACGACCCATCCTTATTTCTTATGAAAATCATGGGCACACCCCAAGGTGACACACTTGGACGTATAAGTCCTAGTTCCAACAACTCCTTCAGTTGTATTTTAAACTCATGTAACTCAGGTGTTGACATTCAATAAGGCATTCTTGTTGTAGGTTCAGTTCCAGGTTTCAAGTTGATTGTAAACTCCAACTCGCTTTCAGGCGTCAAGCCTGGTAACTCTTCTAGAATTACGTCAAAAAATATCATACTACCGAAAGGTTTTCTAATCCTTCGGCCTTGCCCTTGTCATTTAGCACTAAGATTGCATATAATGTACATCATTTGCACAAGATCTTCTATAGCTGTGGGGAAGAAATGAACCTCAAGGACACTCCCTGCTTTCTTCCCACAATCACTCTTCTTTGTCCCACATCATTGGTGAAATTAACCGTTTCGTCTTACAGTTGAGTATCACATCATGCGATCCCAACCAGTCCATATCGATCACTATGTCATAAGATCCTAAGATCGTGTCATATAGGTTGGCCTTCATGACAAAATCTCCAAAGTTAATGCGACATTCTGCAACCTTTCCTCCAACCTTTTGTTTTTCACCCAAAGCCATATCTACGTATCTAAACTCGTCTTTCTCGACTGCCTTTACCTTAATTATTTTCAGCGCTGCACTAGAAATAAATCTCTCTGCAACACCAGGTTCTATCACAATACTAAAAGTTTGGTTGACAATGGTACCCGACATCTCAAGCATAGTGGACTGGTGCTTGGCCTGATGATTATTCACCATGACATTAATCCTCTGGGCCTTGCCTAAATCTCCATCTATAATATGTCCTACTGACCCGGTCTCTCTTGCCTTATCAACCAGACAATATCATTGGTAGTGTAGATATCCACACATCGAACACCTACGCTTTGGTCTAGTACTCTTGGTCCCCGAAGTAGAAGTTGCGAGCTTACCAGCTTGAGATCTTGGTCTATTCTACTGAACGAGCCTAAATAGATGCTGTTGTAGATGACGTTGTTGATGATGTGGAGGTCCTCTATAGGGAGTCCTCTGTTGAGGAGTTGGTCATCATGGTGTCGCAAATGTGGATCCTATTGACGTATCTCAATACCCTGATGTATGTTTGGCTGGTGTCTGATGTTGTTGCACACTTGATTTCATCTGTCCAGTCAGTCTTGCAGGATTCCTTCCCTGAACCTCGCTGGTTAGCTCTTCCTCCACTATGAGGGCCTTTTGGTCTACATCGTGTAACGTCTGAGGCATTATGATCCTCACCTTTGCATGAACGTTAGATTTAAGTCCGAATACAACTTGTTTACCTTTAGCTTCTATGTGTTCAGGTGTGGATCATACCTAAGCAGCTCCATGAATCGGGCCTCATACTCGGGCACTGTAAGACCACCCTGTCATAAGGTGTTGAACTGATTGAGTCGACGCTCAATGAATTCCTCTTACAAATACCTCTCCCATAACCGCTCCTTGAACAATTCCCATGAAATCTCTTCGATGACCATGTTTAGTTAAGGTAGTGCCCCCCTTGAGTTGATAGTCCACCCTGCGGACCTTTATGTTGGAGGTGTTGTCGTGAAGTGAGAAACACATCGCCATGTTCTCCAACCATGCCTCGATAGTTGAGCCATCTGTGACACCCATGAACTCATAAATTTAACCTTATCTAGTTCTTTGTGAATGCTATCACTGCCAACTAGAGCTTGTTGTTAACCCTCATTGGATACAGATGCCCTGGCCTCATCTCTATCTAGTCGGTTAATCAAGGCCTCTGACATCCTCTGAAAGGACCTTATCAACCAACCACATCTCCTACTGCAACCTGCTCCTTCCCAATGACTTGTTCTTCTCCTTAGGGTTTATACTCCTCTAGCATGGGTGCTACTGGAGGCATCACACCTTCTCCCCTAGCACCACATTGTCTACCTCCCCGATGTCCTCTAACCACGATTACCATAGGGACAATTCAAATTTCAAATTAGTGATAAATTATTAATCAAATGTTTAATACAATGGAAGGCGTAATGATCCCAAGTCACAGGGTTTAACCTCACTTTGATACCATATGTAATGTCCCTCCGTTATGATAAAAAATAATGATGTACAAGGTAAATATGTTTTTTTTTTTTTTACGTTAAAAATTTGAGTTGTCAAAACATAAATTAATAGCATTACAAGCGATACGTCAACCTAATAGATAATGATGCAATGTCATTGCATTAAGATAAATAACAACGACACATGTTCAATGCATAAACATAAATCATCTGAAGAAATATATAAATAATGGTCAACTATACTCTTAATACTGAAATAACTACCTGCCCAACCTATCCTGCATGGTTAGGACCTACAGGAAACATAAGAAACGCTCAATCCCATGATTCATTCGATTGATTTTGACCACTTAAGGTCTCAGGGCTGGTGATTGTTATGAGGAATAAGGAGGTATCTAAATCCCACTATTGCAATCAAGCCGAAATCCAATTGGATCAACAATCAATCTCACTTATCAAGTAATCATGGCGCAAGAGTAATATAATTCCTATATCAATCAACATCAATACTATTTTAATGGTGTAAGAGAATATAATTATTAAAACGATCATGCATCAATTATATTTAAGGGTGCAACAGTAAACTATTTACATAACCAATCATACATCACATTAATTTCAAGGCGTAAGACTAATCATAAATTTTACTTCGTGGCGCAAGGAAATCTAATCATATAACCAATCATACACCGCATTAATTTCAAGGTGTAAGAAACATTAATATATTTTAATTCATGGTGCAAAGGAAAATTCTACTACAAACATAAATCCAATAATTGACGCAACTACCACCTACGATACATTCCTGCAATAGTCACACTACAATGACACATATCAATTAAATTGACGCAATTTTGCCTATGAAACCTTCTAGCATTAGTCCAACTACATTTTACTATGTACATAAAAACAAGTTCTACACCACTCACAAAACAAGTTATGATCAATTAGGAATCAAATAACTTAGCTAAGATAATACCATTGCTAGATAAACAACCTAACAACCCTTAATAATATAACTTGCAAGAAAGTAAACTAGATTAAGTTCTTCAAGAGTTACAAAAAGTGTTAATCAAGGTTCAATGACCGAGGTTAAGGCTAACAATCCTTCTTGAACCAATCAATTCCCTTGATGGTTCAAGGTGGCCTAAGGATTTAATCGTAGTTTCTAGACCCAACGTACTCCATTGCGATTCCTATCCTTATTATGGTTATACTTACTGTGCTTAAATTAAATTTAGAGTAAAGTGAACGAATTCCCAATCTTCAAATCCTTAAACATTCTTATTCATAAGAGTGGATTCTCATGACTATGAAAATAAATTTTAGACCCAACCCAACTCCTTACTTTAATTATTCTATCTCGGGTCAAATCTTAATTGAGATTATCCCATAATGAAGTTCTTAATATAAAAATTCATTCCAAGAGGTCTTGATGTAACCTAGTACTTTTCTAGAAGGACTCTTCTTAACACCCCTTTTTATGGATGTTTAAAGTTGAACTTTGCAAATTTATTTCATTAATTACCCTAGCATGCCACATGGAACGCTACACAACATGGGCAAAGGGTTATGATAAGAACTGTGAGAAGTAGGATCTAGCAACCTTTAGCTATTTAACACCTAGTGGGCAGTTTTTCTAGGCCACTAGAGAGTAAAAGTGAAAGCGCTAGCAACATAATACTTAGGAAGCCGAGGTCACTTCCAGGTGCGATTTCGCAGATCCCTAAATGACAGAGAAGTACCTCGAAGAGAGGGAGATCAAAATCACTACTACTAGAGTCCCAGGGAATGGTGACCATAAAATACATAAACAGTCTAAGAAATGCATCTGACGTGGGAACAATACCAGATTCGTGGTAAATGGTCGACGCTATACGAAAGGATGAAAATATGAAGATCTGATGAGAACATAGACTCAAAATTTAGTAAAGGAGTTGATAGGAATCCACAGTGACGTCGGGGTTCATAATCTACTAGAACAGGTAATTAGATTTGGTCTGCAATCTAGCTCTGCGTTACTTCCTGGATTTGAAACAAATGCGAAAAATAAAGGTAATTGAATACAAACAAGGGAAATTTAGATTAATTCTCAATGGTCGGATAAATCGATATCCAAGTGTCCAACCCAACCTAGTAGATCGTCGCAAGGGTATCGTGCAAGTAAGGAAGTGTTTTCTACGCACGTAGTCACCTCACTTCGTAATTCCTTGGAGGTGTCCTTCAATGGTAAGGAGAGGACCCACATCTATGCTTTTTCCCTCTTCTTTGTTGCCACACTTCGACTAAAAAAGAGGAGCAAATCAATCACTCGGTCGAAACTCTAATTCCGAAAGGATCGACTAGCAAAGGGCCTGGTCAATATCTACTCAGTTAAGCGTGGAAGAATATGATAAGTCGTCGAAGAGGCGATCAATACCATACATTTTTCTTCCTTTGAAAAAGATAAAAAAACGAAAATACCACAAGCTGACAGGTTGGAAGTACAAAACAATTTCAACGATCCATGTACAACATCATAATATAATCGATCATATGTCACATATTTATAAATGAAATACTCAAACCAATAAAACCCACTCCCTGACTCAATCCAAAGTCCACGGAGGTCCATTGATGCCATCGACATCCACACTTTGTCAATGTCCTGCACACTCAGGGAAAACGCATCAATAGCATATGTCAATACACATATAACAAATAACATTTAATAATAATCCATCAACATCATCATAAGAATCCATCAGCGAAATAATAACCATGTACTATAACTGGATCACTTGCACGCAAGTGTCCTCAAAGAATAAGTCAATAACTTGTGCTCGAAAGAGAGGGATGTTGCATACACCCCCTCTTGTTTTAAAATTCACCCCGATGCTGTATAGTGTATAAAAATGCAGTAAATAAATTATGTGACAAGATTAATATGTCTAATCTATCGAATAAGTAAAGAACTCTTGACGCATATCATATGCGTCCTCCTAGTAGTCGAGTGTGGACTATAATTGTCCCATTTGACCTTGACCTGATTGACTGTTCAATGTCGTAGTTGTCGAATGCGATGGTCCATAATGTGGATTGGCTCCACTGTGAGTGCACCCTCTTCCGACACTGCAAAGAACTCATGTGAATCTCATGTGTAGGATTACTAACATAATGTCGCAAAACAAATACAAGAAAAACATCCTGCATATGCCTCAAAGAATGAGGCAAGGCTAGTTGATAGGCCATGGGTCCTTTCCTTTCCACAACTTTTAAATTCCCCACAAACCTAGGAGATATTTTATCACCCTTTCCTAACGTAATCGAACTCTTGTGCGGTTTCACCTGTAAGAAAACTCAGTCGCCAACTTCATAGTTGCGGTCAATGCGAGGCACATCAACATAACTATTCTACCAATCTTGTGATTCTTTAATCCTTTGTCTTATAATTTTTATTTGTTCTTCCATTTCTTGGATCATTTCTGGTCCCATCAGGACCTTATCCTCAAGTCGATCCCAACTCAATGGAGTCCGACACAGTCACCTGTAGAGAAACTCAAACGGTGCCATCTTAACGGTACCTTGATAGTTTTTGTTGTATGTCAAATCTACCAGTGGCAAGAACTCTTCCTGCCACTTATGTTGGTCCATCACGTACATACGCAATATATCTTCCAAAATTTGGTTTGTTTGTTCTATCTTCCCGTCTGTCTCAGGGTGATGTGTTGTACTAAAGTTTTGTTGTATCCCCAAGGCCTCTTGGGAACTGGTCCAAAAATGTCTTATAAACATTGATTCTCTATCAGATATGATCCTTTTAGGCATGCCATGTAATCTCACAATATTATTGACAAAAATCTAGTTATGTCTGGCGCCTAATATGTCGTATGCACATGAATGAAATGTGCACTCTTCCTGAGAGTGTTAACTACCATGAAAATCGAGTCATGCCTCCTTGCTGTCAACGACAACCCAACAATAAAGTCCATCGAAATGACCTCCCATTTTGATTCTGAAATAGCTTGTGGATGTAGTAATATTGTTGGATGTCTATGTTCATCCTTCACTTGCTGAGATTCTAGAAATTGCCCAACATAACTAACTATGTCTACCTTCATTCCTCTCTAGAAGAATAAAGGCTTAATGTTTGGCCTCATCTTTGTGACTCCTGGATGAGCCATGTATACTGCTCTATTAGCTTCCCTTAAGATCAAACTTTGAAATTCATCCTTATTAGATATGTAAATTCGGTTATTATACCTCAACAATCCGTCCTTGTCCAATGTATAACCTTCAAACCTTGGTACCATCATGGTGTCTGGTCTGATATTTTCAGTAACCTCCTTATACCAGTGATCGTATAATTGTACATTTAGAATCCTTTCTTGATGATTCGTCTGAAGAGGTATCACCGAGAATATGTGTGGTCTCTGACTCAATGCATCTTCCACTCTGTTCAGTTTCTTTAATGTACTTAATCTCAAATCACATTTTCTAATTAATTTTGACCAATGCCTTTGTCGCGCGTTCAAGTCATGTTGCATAAAAATGTGCTGCAATCCATAGTGGTCCATTTTTAGTTCGAATTTTCGTCCAATTATATAGTGTCTCCATAGTCTCATGGCATACACAATGGCCAATAACTACAAATCATGAGTTTCATAGTTCTCCTCATGCTTTCTTAATTTCCTTGAGATGTATGCGATCACTCGACCGTCTTTCATCAATACTCCGCCTAAACCTTCCTTGGATGCATATGTGCATACCAATAATTCCTTGTCCATAATGAGGAATTTTAGTATCAGCGTTGTCGTCAACAGCCCCTTGAGCCTTTGAAATTATTCTGCGCACTTCTCGGTCCATACGAACTTCTTTTTTTTCTTCTGCAATTCCATGATCGTATTTTCTATCTTCGAAAAACCTTCGACGAACCGTCGATAATATCCTTCTAAACCCATAAAGTTGTGTACTTATGGTATGTTTTTCAGCGCAGGCCATTCCATAATAGCCTGTACCTTTGCTGGATCCACAACAATTCCTTCGCCAGAGATAACATGCCCTAAGTAATGAATTTTCGATGGTAAAAACAACATTTCAATAGTTTCCCGTATAATTTTTTTTCTCGTAAACACTGGTACCAAGCACAAATTTTCGTCATGTTGTTCTGTCATCCGAGAATATATCAGTATGTCATCAATGAATACTTGAACAAACTTGTCCAATTATTCGCGGGAGACCCCATCCATCAAGCTCATGAATACCCCTGGGGAGTTTGTCAGTCCAATAGTAAAATGATAAATTTGTAGTGTCTGAACCTTGTCTTGAAGGCGGTCTTAGGAATATCTTCCTCTTTAATTCATAACTGGTGATAACCTGATCTCAAGTCGATCTTTGAAAATGTCGTCATGCCTTTCATTTTATCAAACAAATTGTCTATTCTTGGCAACATATATTGTTTCTTGATCGTTTCATTGTTCAATTGACGGTAGTCAATACAGAGTCTCCATGACCCATCCTTATTTCTTATGAAAATCAAAGGCTCACACCAAGGTTACACACTTGGACGTATAAGTCCCAGTTCCAAAAAATCCTTCAATTGCATTTTCAAATCATGTAACTAAGGTGTTGACATCTGATAAGGCGTTCTTTCTATTAGTTCAGTTTTAAGTTTCAAGTCGATTGTAAACTCCAACTATCTTTCAGGCGCCAAGCCTGGTAACTCTTCTGGAATTACGTCAGCAACTCTCGTACTACCGAAAGGTTTTCTAATCCTCTTGCCTCACCCTTGTCTTTTAGCGTTAATATTGCATATAATGTACATCCTTTGCGCAAGATCTTTTGTAGTTGTGGGGAAGAAATGAACCTCAAGGACACTCCCTGGTTTCTTCCCACAATCACACTTCTCTGTCCCACATCATTGGTCAACTTAATTGTTTCATATTATAGTTGAGTATCACATCATGCGATCCCAACCAATCCATATCGATCACTATGTTATAAGATCCTGACATTGTTTCATATAGTTTGGTCTTTGTCACAAAATCTCCCAAGTTAATGCGACAATACGCAACCTCTCCTCCAACCTTTTGTTTGGCCCCCGAAGCCATATCTACGTGTATAAAATTGACTTGCTCGACTGCCTTTTATCTTAATTCTTTTTAGAACCACACTAGAAATAAAGCTCTCTATAGCACCAGGATCTATCACAATACTAAAATTTTGGTTCGCAATGGTGCCTGATGTCTTTAGCATAGTGGATTGGTGCTTCGCCTAGCAGTTATTCACCGTGGCATGAATCCTATGGCCTTTGCGCAAATATCCAACTATAGTGTGTCCTATTGGCCCGACCGCTCTGGCCTTCTCAACCAGACAATCTCGCTGGTAGTGTGGCTCTCCACACGTCCAACACCCAGTGTTTGGTCCAGTACTCCTAGTCCCCAAAGTAGAAGCTGCGGGATTACTAACTTGAGATCCTGGTCTGTTCTGCTGAACATGATTAAACAGTTTCTACTACAGACGAAGTTGTTGATGATGCATAGGTCCTCTATAGGGAGTCCTCTACTGAGGAGCCAATCATCGTGGTGTCACAACCATGGATCCTCTCAACATATATTGATACCCTGATGTATGTATGGATGGTGTATGATGCTGCTATGCAGCTGATGTCGTCTGTCCATTTGGTCTTGCATGATTCCTGCCTTGACCCCCGCTGGTCAGCCCTTCCTCCACTATGAGGGCCTTTTTGTCTGCATTGTGTAACGTCTGAGGCATTAGGATCCTCACCTTTACACAAATGTTGAATTTAAGTTTGAACACAGCTTGTTGACCTTTAGCTTCTCTGTGTTCAGGTGTGGAGCATACTTAAGCAGATCCATGAATCAGGCCTCATACTCGATCACCGTAAGACTACCATGTCGTAAGGCATTGAACTGATTGAGCCGACGCTCAATGAATTCCTCTGACAAATACCTCTCCCAGAACCTCTCCTCTAATAGTTCCCATGACATTCTTCGACGACCATGTTTAGTTGAGGCAGGAACGTTTTCCACCAAATAATAGTGCTCCCCTTCAGCTGAAAATCCTCCTTGTGGACCTTCATGTTGGAGGTGTCGTCGCGAAGTGTGAAGCACAATGCCACATTCTCCAACCATTCATCGGCGACTTAGCCATCCATGAAAAACATGAACTCATAAAATTAACCTTCTCGATTTCTCTGTGAATTCTACCACTGCCACCTGGGGCGCGCTATGAACACTCATTGGGTACAGGTGCCCTAGCCTCATCTCTATCTAGTTGGTTAATCAAGGCCTCTGACATCCTCTAAAAGGACCTTATCAACCAATCACATATCCTACTGCAACCTGATCCTACCCAATGACTTGTTCTTCTCCTTGGGGGTTAGACCCCTCAGGCATGGGTACTACTGGAGGTGTCGCACCTTCTCCCCTAGCACCATGTTGTCTACCTCCCCGACGTCCTCTAACCACGATTACTATAGGAACAATTCAAATTTCAAATTAACGATAAATTATTAATCAAATGTTTACTAAAGTGGAAGGAGTAATGATCCCAAGTCGCAGGGTTGAACCTCGCTCTGATACTATATGTAATGTCCCTCTGTTGCGATAAAAAATAACAATGTACAAGGTAAATATGTTTTTTATTTTGTGTTAGAAATTTGAATCGTCACAACATAAATTAATAGCATTACAAGCGATACGTTAACCTAATAAATAGTGATGCAAGGCCATTGCATTAACATAAATAACAACGACACATGTTCAACACATAAACATAAATCATCTGAAGAAAAATAAAAATAATGGTCAACCAGACACTCAATACCGAAATAACTACTTGCCCAACCTATCTTGTATGGTTAGGACCTACAAGACACATAAGCAATGCTCAAGCCCATGATTCATCCGATTAATTTTGACAACTTAAGGTATCGGGGATGGTGATTGTTCTGAGGAACAAGGAGGTATCTAAATCCCACTAATGCAATCAAGTCAAAATACAATTAGATCAACAATCAATATCACTTATCAAGTAATCATTGCGCAAGAGTAAAAAAATTCCTAATCAATCAACATCAATATTATTTTAATGACGCAAGATAATCTAATTATTAAAATGATCATGCATCAATTTTATTTAAGGGCGCAAGAGTAAACTATTTACATAACCAATCATACATGACATTAATTTCAAGGCGTAAGAGTAATCATAAA
>JZKD02S0658569.1:17568-29799 GCA_000966675.3 Picea glauca
TTCAACCTTGTATCCACTTTTCCATTAAGACATGGAATGTTTTACTCACCAAAATTGGATAAGGTATATAGGTTTCACAGTCGAGTTCATCATATTTTGAAATTGTAATTGTCTTCGCTTGTTGAATGTTACTTTTCCATTAAGACATGGAATTTTTTACTCACCAAAATTGAATAAGGTGTATAGGTTTCACAATTAAGTTTATCATATTTTGAAATTATTGATTTGAAAATGTCAAAGAATAACCTAAACATTATTGGGTATGTGTTATATTCTTTACATGAGTAGTAGTGTCTGAGCGTCTACGTCGGGCGCGCAGGGGGGTTAGAGGGGGGGTGCAGGGGTTCGGGGGCAGTGCCCCCGATTTTTTTTTTCGCACTGGGATGACATATTTCCGGGACGACATATTTCCGGGACCACATGATATTTAGGTGGTTTTTCAGCACATGGTTTTTACCGATGGTTTTCTATTTCCAGTTAAGGAATTAGGGGTTTGGACTAATCCAAGTCATTGGGTTAGGGTTTTGGATGCCGTTGGCTCCTATATGTATATTGTATTGTAAACAATGTAACACAATGTATGAATATAATATATGTTGGTTTTCCCGGTTTGGGTTTCCAGGTGAAAAATCTCGGTGTAATGTTTGTATTTGCCATTGTATCTTTTCTGTTCTTTTTTGAATATCAGTTTGCAGTAGATATTGTACAAGGTTAGAATTTACAAACACAACTATATTCTTCCCTTGTCTTGTTGAATGTTCCAACTTTCTTATCATTACATGGAAAATTTGAAATACCAAAATTGACTTAAGTTGGAAACATTCATATTTTATTATGAATTATTTTAGTCTAAGGTATCATGTAATCTTGATGAATGTTGATTAGTTTCATTATGGTAACGTAAATTGTTAGAAAAAAAGGATCGCATAGTAATAAAATAAAACAAATTCGGAAATAAAACACAAAAGATACACAATACAATAGAGACATAGATATACGTGGTTCACCCAATGTGGGATACGTCCACCAGAGAAATTGTCAGGTCCTTCCTTTATTATTATCCAGCAAATGACGGGATACAACCTACATCAAACCTGTTGTAACTTCCTCTTCGTTCTCTCACAGTCTCATATCTCAAAATACAATATCCGCTATCATACCTAGCCGCAATACATTTCCCTCATAAAAGAGAGTTGTCTTCTATGGAAAAAAACCCTAACATAATTTCTACCGTTAGATCTGTGACCTTATAATGAACGGTCCAAATTTACAATGAAATTACAATATACATTTACAAACCAATTTTTCCTTCGGGTGCTCGCTTTCCCTTGGACCCCGCAGAGGGGGTAACCCCCCTCTACACTCTCCCATGTGGAAGAGTGTACATTATTCTGAGGTGTAAAGTCTTCATGGGGTATAAACATGGCTGAAAACAAAGACCTCTGAATCTGGAAGATAATCAGGCTCCACAACCAACATAAATATATACAAATAAACTATCCAAGTAAACATGTACATGAAGATAAAGAAAATATGTATCCATGTATGGGATTCTTGAGTTTTGAAGATAAATTATTTTTTAAAAGTGGGATAGTGTTAAATATCAATAGTAAGTGTAATTATATTGAGAGTGATATAATTTATGTAATATTTTAATGAGAAAAATTAATAGTTAATATTTATACTCTTCTCTACATCCTTAGTTACTTACTTGACAAGCTATTTTTCGAATAGGTCTTTTAGAAAAAAGTACGATTCCCCTTATAACTTACTTTTTAATCCTTTTTCATAGGGATCTTCTTTGAATGAAGTATCTAAATTGTGATTTTGTTTTTCAATTTTGAAGAAATAAATAAGCTATATGTTATAACCTCATTAGCAAGCCTTTCAAAGCTTAGAATGTGGAAGGTTTTAAAATGCCTTATGTTACAGGTAAGGGATTTAACATGACTTTTGTAAGAATAAATTTTTTATTATCCCTTATGTAAAGAAGTGTATAAGTTTCAATAGGATTTGTAAGAATAAATGTTTTATTATCTCTTATGTAAAGAAGGGTATAAGTGTAAATAGGATTTGTAGAAGAAGTGTACAAGTGTATATTAGTATTTGTAAAATTTGTGAGAGGAACAAAATCCTTTAGTAGCACAATTATGGACATTATTATCCCTTATGTAAAGAAGTGTATAAGTGTCAATATGTTTTGTAGAAAAAGTGTATAAGTGTTTGTAAAATTTGTGAGAGGAACAAAATCATTTAGTAGCACAACCATGGACATTTAACACATGTCAGTATGACTTCTAACAAGTTTTCACCTCTGAATCATGTTGATTAATAAAATCTTTGCCACAATTATGTTATCTCCATCTATCATGTAGGAATTTTGGTACAAAATGGGCACAATTTTCAACATTTATCCACAACTTGTATTTAATATAACTATATCAGAACATATTTTTGTGGTCCATATTGCTTAGTGGTCATTTTATGTATTAATTAGTTCTTTAGACACATAATTTTTACATATAATCAAGAAATTAACAATTCAATGTTGAGTACCAAATTGTTGTAATTTATTATGCTAATTACATCAAGAGACGCAAATTTATCTACATGTCAAATTGGGAGGAGGTGTTCATTACTTCATGTGTATTTTTATAATACTTTAACTCAAATATAAAAATACTAACTATATTACCTAGAATCTATATTATCAACAATACCTTAACCTTGGATCCGGTAAGCATTTAGGATGTATTATTTTGATCTTTAGGGAGAATAATGTTCTATGGAATGTGAACACTATCTCAATGGTTTTTAGGATTGCAGTTTTCCCTTTTTACTTCCACACTACTAACACTCGATGCTAATGATAGCATGGATAACACATATTTTTAGTGAACATGGTCCATGTAAAACAAATTTAGGTTAGTATCGCGATCCAAGATTTTGATTTTTTTCAAAGAATGATTTATCATTTATAACAAGTATATTTTTAATAACATTTGCATTATAATTATCCTAACAAACAATCAAATCACCCTCACTAAACTTGAAACACCATGAACTAATTTGTACATATCTCTTGTTAATAATGGTATTAATACATGTAAACTGATATGTGATATGGTGGTAAACCGATGAAAAGTTACTATAATTTTTTCTTAATTGATTTTCAACATATTTGGATTTTATTTGAAAATATTCAAAATATCATGTCTTAAAAATGATAAATTTATTGACTCCTAATAATAAACAAATTTCTCAAAAAAAAAAATTAGAAAATAAATTCATAACTACACCATAAACATAAAATTATTATTATAATAACATAATAATCTAAATGCTTTAAAAGTCCTTCAAAATAATAAAAACCATAATTTTACTTTGAAAACTTTTCATCATGACAACTTTTCTTTCATGAGAGGGCTCTTATTAACCAAAAAAAACTCAGAGTTCACGAAGAATTTTACTTTTAATACATTTCTCTCATGAAACCATATTATTAACTAAAGAAAACTCATAATTGGCTTTCTCAAATTCTCATCAATAAACTTGAAAAGGTCATACAATGTAACCTACTACATAGTTGGGTCGTCTCTTACCATCCACGTTTCTAAGAATATATGGAATTTTTAACTCGCCACAATTTTATCATGCTTTGTTTCAATTTTCACCATATTATTATCTTCAATAAATTGACGAATTCAATTCCATTACTAAGTCAACAAGTTCTACTACTAAACCAATTTGAATTTTCAACGAGATGGTGTTCTTTCATTTTACTTTAAATTTTTCAAAAAAAAAACATGTTTTAAGAGTAATAATTTTGTTAATTTCAACTTTATGATTCTTTTGTTAAAGGTGGTAAAACTTTTTGTTTTCTTGGAAAAAAAGCGTAAATTTATTTTTATTTGGAGAGAAAAGAAATTTACAATGTGACCATGTATTTTTCAAAAAAGTCGGGGGAGTTGCCTAGGCCTTTAGTAGGTCAGTAATATGTTTCGCCATAAATTTCCATAATTTGTTTTACAAAAAACAGTGATGAAGAAACCTGCCATGATTTCGATCATATACATATCAAGATAAAAAAAATTGCAAGCTAAACATCTGAAAAACTATGACATATCATTAAACATAAAACTAGAGAGAGATGACTGTGGGAGCCTGCACTTCAATAAAAGGCGTCTGGAAATATTGATAGGATGCTCCATCTTTGAATTCAGAAATCATCCATTGCCCAAAATCCATTTGTATGCCTGTTATAGCCCTAAATTGCTCTACACATGCATACCTGGCCTTTGGCCCTCTTACTTGCATTTTTTGCCAAACCATCACTGAGTTGCTCTTCTAAAAAACCCATTTTTTGAAGATGTATGTGCCCTGCACCAATACTGCCTGCGTACATACGCTTGTTGCACCACTACAACCCACGTATGTACACATGTTGCACCACTACAACCCGCGTATACTTGCAAAAGTTGCAAAAAATAAAAAGTTTCAAGGAATTCGTTGAGATTACGGGCTATTGGGTAGTTTCCCGACTAGCGTAAATTTTATTTCATTCGGAGAGAAAATAAATTTACATTATGTGGAATACATGTGACCATGTGTTTCTCAAAAAAAGTAGGGGGAGTTTCCTAAGCCTTTAATAGGCCAGCTGTATGTTTCGCCAGAAATTTCCATAATTGTTTTTACAAAAAACAGTGATGAAGAAACATGTCATGATTTCGATCATATGCATATCAAGATCAAAAAATTTGCAAGCCAAACCTCTGAAAAAAATGTGACATATCATTAAACAAAAAACTAGAGAGAGATGATTGTGGGAGCCTGCACTTCAATAAAAGGCCTCTGGAAATATTCATAGGATGCTCCATCTTTGAATTCAGAAATCATCCATTTCCTAAAATCCATTAGTATGCCTGCTTTACAGAGCTGATCGACTTCCGAGTTATGTTCCATGTAGACATGTCATAGAGAGAAAGAATCGAAAGAGTCTAGAATTATAAAAAAATCTTCTAGTAAAGAAAGTAGAAGAATGTTGTGACATTTCTAAGTTTTCTAGGTCCCGTTAATGATTTTCATTAAATCGCTAAAAAATTGAATGGTTTTGACACCTTTTTCCCCTGCAAAGTGTAACAATAGCTTTAAAGACATGAGCTCAACATAACTATTTGTGCCAAATCCCAACCCCATTTTAAGTTTGAAAAAATGGTTATCTGAGAGATAGAGCACTACTCCCCTTCCACATAGTTGGTTATTGTTTTTTGAGGTCCCATCAAAGTAATCCCATGGCCTAGTAGAGTCCACTTGTTCTTCTTCAAGTATCTGAAATTTTCCCATCCCTTTTTCTTGTGGGAATTGTGATAGGATGTTGAGGCCTTGTGCCGCTATAATTTCAAGGATTGTGGGCTTATCCTAGAAGATAGAAGAGTTCCTTACCAACCAAGAACCCCAACTGAAGATCAACGAGAGTGCCTTGTGAATGTGATTTGAGACATTGGAGACCCAATCTCGCCAAGCTTCTTCTACTGTGGGACCCTTCCAGATGAAATCCTAACCTAGTTTTTTGGAACACTCCTACCAATTTATCCTACAAAAGGGAATAACACAAATATTTGTGTCATTGTTTCCTCCTCATATTTACACATAGAACACCAACCCGGGCCCTACAAATGCCTTTGTTTCATCATGTCCCATGTGGGTACTTTATTTACTATCAGACACCACATAAAAATGTGATCTTTTAGAGGGCATAGGCCTCTCCACCACCAAGATGGCTCCCTCTAATGGATATCTATGTTGAGTCGAATGCAAACCAATATCAGAGTGTATGAACCATGTGGGCCATGTTTCCATACTACTTCATCTTCCCTGACCATTATCTGAATATGATATATTTTGAGAGTTCTTATATAATTGGTCCAATGATCAGAGAAAGCCTCCCCCAGTCCTAACTGGGTTGAATCCTTCCACTCTTGACACCAAATGGTGGTGCGACCCAAATCTGTTATCTGATTAATATAGAAATATCCTTGTGTGTGCAGTTGTTGGATCAAGGCTAAGGGGAGAAGATGCCTATTCCCACTACCTAGCCATGGGTTTATTCTAATATGCACCTGTGTTCCATTCCCTATATGCCATGTTAGTCCCTCCCCAACAACATGAAAGGATTTGATGATTGCCTTCGAGATAATTGAGAAGATAAGCCTCTCTTTTAGCGGGTTTCTAATCCATTCCTCCACTGATTCTGGGTGAATGCATTTATGTGTGACCATCTTCGTCTAGAGGATTTTTGATGTGACCAGTCTCCAGCTAGACTTGACTACCAAGGATTTGGAGAATAAAACGATATTTTTTAATCCCCATCCTCCCAACAGTTTTGGTGCAACCATGGATTCCCATTTAACCCATGACAAAACAAAATGATCCTGATTGTTGTCCCATAAGAACTTAAAACATATTCTCCTTTCTTTTTGAGTACACCTTTGGGAATCTAGGCTGAAGACATCTAGTATACTGGGATGGCCTCCAGTACTGATTTGACTAGTACCAGTCAACCTCCTCTAGAGAGCCATCTATAACTCCAAACTTTTAATCTCTTTTCCAATTTTGTTATTAGTCAACACCAGTCTTCTTTATTGTAACAATTTGATTTTAGTTGAAAAAATAGATATTTAAGAATTGTTTCAAAGTCCCTTAATTCATAAGGAAATAAGAAATGATAGTAGGTCAACTCTGCTTCCTCCAATTCATGGACCGAAAGTGTGGATTTTCTCTCATTTAGTTACATTCTTGTTGCCTATCCAAATATGTCCAGTATGGTATACATCATCCATGAAAAGGAGGTGAATTAACTTTAGCATGGAAGAAATTGAGATACTATGGAACTCACCCTGAATTTTTGCATCTTCCAACTATTTGTTGAGTCCCTCCACTACCAATAGAAATAGAAAGGGGGACATAGGAAAACCATATCTTAGTCCTCATTCCGCATGGAAGAAAGGGGAAGCAACCCCATTGATAAGCACCACAAAAGATAATGTCTAAAAGCATCTCATCACCCAATTGATGAAGGGCACTTCAAACCCAAGATGGGTTAGTAGAAGCTTGATACATAACCAACTAATTCTATCATATGCCTTTGACAAATCAATATTTAATACCGCTCCTTTGGAATTCCTGGTTTTAATATTGTGAATAGCTTCCTATGCCACTCCAAAGGCTTCATGAATCTAGCTTCCTTCCAAAAACCCAAATTTTTCTCTAGGTACCACAATTGAGAGAATAGACTTTATTCTTCTAGAAATTAATTTTGCCACCACCTTGTAAATATAATTGCATGACAATATTTTTATGAATTCTTATAAATACTAGGGGAATTCAGTCTTAGGAATAAGGACTATGAAGGTGCACTTGAGTGGAGAATGCATGTGGCCCTCTAAGTGGGATTCATCCACCACCTTCAGTATGTCCATTCCTATTAGCTCATAGAGTCCTAAGAAGAATTCTACAATCCATCCATCTAGGCCTGGGATTTTGTCCTTCTGGAAATCATGTAGTACCTCCTTGAGATCTTCTTCTGAGACCTCTTCCATAAGGGCTCTGTTGTCTTCAACATTTACAAAACTAGGAAATAATTAATCCATCCTGACAATATGTGCAATTGTGACCCTCTCATCCGCCTTAAAAAGGTTCTGAAAGTGGCTCTTGTCAAGATGTGCCATACCATCAAAGGAGGATACAACTCTTCCTGAATGGTCGTTTAGACTCCAAATGTTGTTCGTGAGTTTCCTTCCCTTCACATAAGCTTGGAACAATTTAGTGTTTTCATCCCCACATTCCATCCATAGAGCATGAAATTTTAGGTTCCAAGCTACTTCTCTATCATCCAAAAATTGTATTTGCTTATTTTCTAGGGTCAACAGAGATACTTTTGATTAGGGGGTGTACTAACTCCCCCCTCCCCACTTTAGATTTGTAGATTTATTAGAGGGTTTTTTCTACATCAATTAGGTCTTGTTCATCCCTCTTCCTCTTGTTGTGTGCCCAATCTACAATTTCCCTTCTAACTCTCTTTAATTTTGTTGCAAAATGGGCAACAACTGAAGCCCTTGATCAATGATCAAAAGGAGCCCAGTGTTCCTTGACTAGTGAGTGAAATATTTCCTCCTTTATCCAGGTTGAGTAAAAAATATAAGGGATAGATATCTTTCTCATCCCTCTTGTTTCCTATATAAAAATAGGAAATTGATCAGACTCACCTCCATTTCCTTATACCCATTGTATCAGTTGAAGAGGGGATTCTGGTAGTTTGTTTGATACAACAAAATGGGTGATTCGTTTTGCAATTATATCCTCCCCTTCTCTCTTATTTCTCTAGGTAGGGTTTATTCTAACCTAGGCTACATATAACATTCCCTTCTTTCCTAACATGTGAATGAAAAAATTAGATAAGGAGTCGGTTCTCGCCTTCGGGTCCCATACTTCAACAAATCCCACTGAGAAATTTAGGTCTCCACCTAAGATGAGGGATTCAAAGTTCATAAAATATTTTTTGAGTTGAGAGTTTAGGTATGATCCATAAAAATTTAACACCAAGAGATCCATCCCCAAGTCTTCTAAGCATATATCCACCCCTAAGCTAGACTCAAACCCCCAAGAATTTTGTAGCTTAATAGTTCTGGAATTCCATCAAATTTCCAAACCCCGAGAGCACCCCCTAACATCTACACCTATAAAACTCCATTTCTTAAAAAGGGACTACAGAAGGGTTTACAATCATTGATCCTTTTCCTATAGTTTCATGAACAATCATAATATCAGGCTAGTTGGATTCCACCATCCTTTTGATAGCTTATTTTTTGGAGGGGCTCGCCACACCCCCGTAATTAAAGGAGAGAATTTTGATAAGGGAACCCCTTCCAGGGAATACGATGCTCTAAGTGCCCCCAAAATGGAAAGTTTTTTCCCATCTGCCATGTCCATGAGTGCCCTTTTCTAGGTTTTCGATAGATGGGATTTCCTTCCACATCCTTTACCTCCTGAGGGAGGCACTAGGTTTTTCCCCAGTCCCTCCACCCATTTAATCACGGCTCCCAAGGTGGGTATAGATATATTACTAAGATGATAAACCGACCCTTCCTCTTTCAAATCCATCGAGGAATCAAATTCTATTGTTACTATTGCAGGGGAATCAAATGCCTTCTTCTGAACTAAAGATTAATGAGCTAGAGATGGACCCAAAATATAAAAATTTGATGGACCCAATACCCTAGTGGGGAAGGGGATATTTTTTAGAGAACCTATCCAATACCTTCCCAATAAAGTCAGATAATTTATCATAAAAATAATTTTAGGAGGAGGAGAAGAAAGCATACCCATCCAGGGAGCGAACCCCTTGCATATTTCCAAGTTTGTTTTTCCAGTGATGTATGTCCGAGAACAAGAGGAAACTCCTGAAGAGATTTATATGAGAGTTGGAGGGCCTACCCTACTACTTCTACTTTGACATAATGCTCCATTGACAGGAAATATTTTGCCTCCTCCCTATCCTACTTTTTAGTAGGTGGAAATGGTTCCATCCCCTCTTGATTTGTCACCCTCTTTTTTGTTGTCGACATTCGAGGAATTTTGGCCTTTCCATGAAAGGGAAAGTGGCACTAGCTAGAAATGTGGCCATATTTATGATATCAGAGGCATCAAAAAGGGATGCGTTCGTATTCTAATTTTTTAAAATATTTCATGTTCTTGATTGTTCGACAACACAAGTATTCCAACATAGGACGAACACCTTCAGTAACCACTCACATAACCAGATCAAAGATCAACACACCAATGTTTTCATGTTGTAAAACCCCTACGGGGAAACATCCATGAACCCAACCAATGCGGCCACTTCGAGCAGTTTATTAATGCAAAAGAAAAAAATTACAGAGAGATTTTACAAGAGAATTTCTCACAATCGATCATCGACAAATGACCCTCCATTCTCTTTAAATAGAAATCATGGACCAATCGGGTGTTAAGCCACATATTAATGTCCATTAAGATCGAGGAGGATATGAACCATCAGATCACTCTATGTCAGGAACATATTGTGACCGTCGGATTTCCTAACTACAAATACATACTAATGCATACTAAAGAAACACACTAAGAAACAATTTTACCTAACAACACATTATACCAAGTAGATCTTAACTACTCCTGAGTGTTTAAATATCTTAACATCCCTCCTTAAGAACAACTTGGGATAGGATTGAAGGATTTACAATAGTGACACAATAGGAGAAGGAAGGAGGCATTAGAGCCTATCCCCCCTTAATGAAAACTTCCTGAACTCCTAACATAGATCAAAGTTTGGAAAACTTCGCTTCTATAAGAGACTTTGTGAAAATGTCTGCAGCTTGATCTTTTGTAGGGAAAAAGAGCACTTCAATAAATTGATCATGAATGATCTTTTTGATGAAGTGCATGTGTAGCTCAATGTTCTTGTTGCAATGATGTTGAACTGGGTCTTTGGCGAGCTTGATGGCACTTTGATTGTCACACCAAAGTTTGTTTGGATTCTTCTCTTGAAATCCAAACTCTGAAAGGATTTTTCGAAGCCACAAGGCTTCCTGAATTTCATTTACCACTACTCAGTACTTTGCTTCTACTGAAGAAAGTGAAATATCCTATTATTTCTTACAAGCCCAAGTGACAGGTCCTTAACGAAGGATGAAACCATAACTTGCAGTAAAATTATGATCATCAGGGTCATTGGCCCAATCTGAATCAGTGAAACCAACCAATAAAGGAGTCCCCCCTGAACTGTAATGTATCCTGAACTAAACTGTACCATAGACATAGAGAAGTATCCTTTTATCTTCTTTCCAATGGATTTCATGGGGTGTTCGCATATACAGGGAAATAATACCAATGACAAAGGAAAGATCAGGATGGCTATGAGTCAAGTATAATAGGCTACCAACTAACAGACGATACATGGTGGCATCAATTTCGGAAGAAGTACATGTGGCAGTAAGATTGACTCCAGAATGGAAGGGAGAAGGGGCTGGTTTACAATCATCCATGTGAAAGCGATGAAGAAGGTCCCAAGCATACTTAGACTGGGAAAGAAAAATTCCTTCATTGGTTTGCAAAACTTGGAGGCCAAGGAAATAGTGCAAAAAACCTGAATCTTTCATTTCAAATTTCTTCTTAAGGCTAGTTTTCACATGGTTTAGAAGTTTTGAGTCACTACCAGTAAGGATAAGGTCATCAACATAAAGGACAAGTATTATAATATGGCTTCCTAATTTCTTGGTATAGACATTAGGATCAGAATGGCATCTAGAGAATCCGATGTCAATAAGAAAATTGTCCATTTTGGCATACCAAGCTCGGGGAGCTTGCTAAATACCATAAAGATATTTCTTAAGGCGACAAACAAGGCTAGAGTCATTCTGGACATAGCCAGGAGGTTGTTACATGCAGATTTCTTATTACAAATATTTGTGCAAGAAGGAGGATTTAACATCCATCTGATGGACCTCCTATTTATGTGAGGCATCAAGGGAAAGAACAAGTCGGATTGAATTAATTTTGGCTATGAGGGAAAAGGTTTCATTATAGTCAATTCCTTCAACTTGGGAAAATATTTGGAAACTAATAGAGATGTGTGTCTTTCAAGACTTCCATATGATGCATACTTAGTTCTGTAGACCCATTTACATATGACAATTTTTCTTCCTTTTGGAAGAGGTACAAGATCCCAAGTATCGTTTTCCATTAAAGAACGATACTCTTCATTCATTATTGTATCCCAATATAGATGATTTGATGCTTCTGAAAATGTATCTGGATCATGAGTCTTTGAAACTTGAGCCAAAAGAGAAGAGGCTTGCTAGAACTGTGAATGTGTTCGACACTGATATGAAGGATCACCAACAAGACCACCAAATGCTTCTCGTGTTGAATGGACCCATCTAGGAAGCGGTGGAACTGGTGCTGGTTCAAGTTGAAAGGACGTATCTAGAGGAAGGTGAGCAGGTGGAGGTGGATTTTCATCCTCACTGTCATCATCTGAAATAGAAACCAAAATAGTAACAAAAGAAGGCACAAACGCTGAATATGGATCGTAGGCCGAGGAAGGCACAATCACCGAATTAGAATCACAGGCCAAAAGATTTTCATCAAATTTAACATCTCTTCTAATAATAATTTCATTACAATGTGGTTGAATAA
>JZKD02S0658569.1:30152-53913 GCA_000966675.3 Picea glauca
AGAATCAATACTGATGTTGTGCTTCTTCATCGATGCTTATAAAGCTGCCATATTCATGAAACATTTGGATTCATCGTGACCATGTTTATCACAAAAGTTGCAATGTCTATCAGTCTTCTTATTTTTATATTTTCCTCCTTTGTCACCATTAAGAATTGAAGTTGTCTGAGCAGGTTTGGGACCCTTATGTTGCTTGTTGTTGTAGCGAGGTTGTTTCTTCTTGGGATACTTGGGTTTATCTCTCTGTTGGGCAACTAAGGCTTTGTTGGAGGTACCTGCAGTGCTGATCACTCCAAGTTGTACACGCTTATCTTCCTCTCTAATCAAAGAAATGCAAAATGAATCAATAGTGGGTTTTTGATAAGCGTTCCCTAGAGCCTCTCTCATGGAATAAAAGGTAGATACAAACACAAAATATGCACTGCCTAGCTTAGAAAGAATAAGATAGATGCAACGCACTTCCTCCATTTTTATCTCACATTCTTCACATAAAATTATGAGTGTTTTAAACTTAGATAGATAGTATCCAAGGTAAGAAAAATCATTTGGAATTAAGGTTAGTACTTGATTTTCTCACTGTGCTTGAATAATATTGAGTTTACCAAACATAGATTCAATCTTTTCCCAAGCTTCTTCAGGGTCATCAATTTATTTAAGGTGGAACCTTAAGTCAAGAGAGATGGACATAATGATTATTCCATGTGCTTTTTCACTCCTATTATCCCATTTGAATTTCTTATCATCATCAGTGGGTACTTTTTCCTTTCCCAAGGTAATCCGGTACAAGCCTTTACTTCTTAAAAAATCTTCCATATGAGATTTCCATTGGAAGTAGATGGTGTTGGTATGCAAGAGATTACTTGTAGAATCCATATTAAATATGCAGATAATATGGATTTAAAAACTGAAACTGATGATATGTATGGAAAGATATCTAAAAGTTATGCAATTTAAAAAAAATGGCACTGAAAACGGACTTTGCATGTGAGAGTTATGCCCTTTTTAAAAAAGGAATAAACAATTACCAAGGGACCACATGATAGTGTAAGTTGCTTTATGAAGTGACCCACTTTTATAAAGAGAAGTGGGGATCACTTTTACAATGAAGTTACTTTATAAAAGAAACGTTGCATGCAAAATAAATAACTCTAAAATAAAATATTAAAGTTACTTATAGTGATTCACTTTTATATTTGAAGTGAAATACACTTTACAATTTTAGCATGAACTTTTAAAAGAAAGTAACAAAAGAGAGACTTGAACTCAATACCTCTTACTTAATAACATGGATGATTTTAGGGGCTAAATTTCGCTCATGGGCTAATTTTCCATGGTTTTTCCAAAAACGAGATTTGCTATTTTAAAAATGATTCGCCCAAATTCTATAGGATAAAATTATTTTACCTTGAAAATCGCCAAAAATTTATAAAAATATATATAAAAAACTTATAAATTTGAACATTTTTTTTAAAATATCGCCAAACATTTATAATTGACATATGAAGGATTAGTAATATTCGCCAAGGTTTCTACATTTTAAAATAAATTTCCATCCTTAAAATCATCACTGCTTAATAAGGCAACTTTTAACCAAATGGTCTAGCAAAACATATTGTATTTTTTAGGAAGATGATTGGGGTTGTTGTTGTTGGAGAGCATGCTAACAAAAACTCGTTTCACACAAGAAAATAATTTTGCTTCTCGATGATAGCAAGGATTAGATCTCAGTTAGCTTCTTCAGAAGATGCACCTTTTCCTATCTGTTTTTGATTTTCCAAGATCGCACAAAGTGTGGGGAAAAGAGAATATGTAGATACAAAAGAGTAGAAAATCGGAAATAAATAATACAAAACCGAAATAAAACCAAAATGATGCTCTAAAAAAATTTAAAAAATGCGTATTCAGGCTTTATACCTCTGGATCTGATTGAAATGGCCTTATCTTGGGAAAACATAAACCTTTTCGAGTGAAACGAAAAGTGTTCCTGACTGAAACGAGCGCTCCGGGAACAATGGAACAGTTCTATAAGCCTATAAATGTATGAAAATGAAATAAAATGGATATGAGGCAACCAACTTCACGATCTCGATCTACAATAGGAGAGGGTCTTCAAACATGCTTTGAGACTATGTTCGAAAAGACAGGTATTCCAACAGAAGACAGACACCTTTAGTAAGAATTCACATAACCAAATCAAATATCAACACGCCGATGTTTTCATGTGGTAAAATGCCTATGGGGAAACATCCACGACCCCAACCAATGCGACCACTTGGAGCAGTTTATTAATGCAAAAGAAAAAGATTACATAGAGATTTTACAAGAGAGTTTCTTACAATCGATCATTGACAAATGACCCTCCATGCTCTTTAAATAGATAGCATGGACCAATTGAGTGTTAATCCATGGATCAATGGCCATTAAGATCGAGAAGAATATGAACTGTCAGATTACTCTATGTCGAGAACATATCGTGACCATCAGATTTCCTAACTACAAATGCATACTAAAGAAACACACTAAGAAACACTTTTACCTAACAACACATTAGACCAAGAATATATTAACTAACTCCTAAGTGTTTAAATATCCTAACATTCATCATCAGTTCCATCTCCTCTACTAGGCACTCCCTGATATCTAAAGAAAGAAAAAATTGGGCAACTATCAACTCTCTTGTTGATTGGAAGGACATGTCGACATCTAGAAAATTCCCCATAGAATTCCCTAAGTCCTTAATTCTTTTTTGTTCCAAAACTTGGATGGTAATCCAGGGAGGCACACCTAGATTAGGGCCACATCCATTCTTTCCTTTCTAGCATCGAAGAGAGGGGTCCATGTTTTGAGAAAAAATGGAGTGAGTCTGAGTTTCTTATCCTTCTCCTTAGCATGGATTTGTTTTAACAGATATACATGGATTGTTTTCCTGACAGTCGTGTGCATGTGTGTGTTGTCCTTCTGCAAGAGGCTTATATACACATTTTCCCCTTGAACAGTCATGCGCATCACCCTTTGTTGCTTGGTTTCTGGGTTTGATGATTGTTGGGTAAGTTTTGATGCTTGTTGAGTCTTCTTGGGTATCTGTTATGATTGTTAAGTGTATGTGGAATGATAGGAAACCTTTCTTTGGTTGAATTTTTGGGCGGTGCCTTTCTCATCATACTTTTCATTTGATTGTCCTTTCATCTTGGGCTAGGTGTTTGTTTCTTGATATCCTACTTGGTTTGTCTATGTTTACATACAATAGAGTTTTTATATCAAGTTGTTGTTCATTCCTTGCATTTTCATTATTTTATATTGAAAATACAAAAATATTAGGCATTTTACATTGTTGGAATTTTATCTTTTGAGTCCTTATCATTGATTTTAGTACATGTAAAGAAAGATTGCATCTTAATTGGAATTTCATAACTACATTGAAAATTGCATTTTGAAAAGCATATCATTTATTGGGAATTGAAGTTAGGAATTTTCATTGTATTCATATTCATTTATTTTACTTGTTGAGTCATAACATCATTAGTTTCATGACTACACCTTTTTGAGTAAACAAGGCCACTAAAAGTAACGCTAATAATTTAAAATTGATTAGTAACGATTTTATTTTCTAGGGTGCACAAACAAGATTAGGATTTAGAGCCTTGGAATAGGATTTTGTGAGTAAACTTCTACAAGTCTATTAATCAACATATGTGTCTGACTAATGGAGTGATTGGTGATGTCAAGAGGCTCCACTTACATCAGAATTAAACACGAGGTCGTGTGAGGTTGGTTAAAGGGATACCCCCCCGATACCTTCTTAGCGTTACATGTATTTATGGGGATCTATTCGTATATGGGGATCTTGATAGTACCTTTACCTCTATGAGAGGTGGTTCTTTCAAGGTTTCGGGCTCTGTTACCTTACCCATACGGTGGAATTGACTTACGATTATTCGCCTACACATCGGTTATATCGTGGTTTCTTAGTTTCTTGAAATAGGTACCACATAGGTTACTTGCAGGGGTTATTCTGCAGTAACCCGGGGTCAGATAAGGGTCAAACAACACACAGTCTTTATGGAGTATTATCTCTCTAGGGGGATATGAACTACTAGTTTTTAGGCCCATGAGGGCCCTTATAACTGATTATGATACCATCGATCTTTAGCAGGGAGTCTCAGGCCCCTCTTGGGTGAGGCATACCTACTTTAGAAAGGGAGGCCCCTTTCAGCCACTTTATCATGTTTGTGTGCATATTGGCCTTTTGATTTTATTTTGGTGTGCTCTTTGATTTCTAGTTGGCCTTAGGATTTGTTTTATATATCGATTCTTGCGTCATCGTGGAGCCAGACCGGCTTCCCTACAGGTCTCGCCGCTTGTTACAGTTACCACCACATTTTGAGTCTTTGCCTTCTAAAAGACGTAAAGTTATCAAACGTGGTACACACACCTCCACTTATCAAACTTTTGATCATACAAGGATGAGTATTGAATTGAGTCAGCAAGATACTAGGAGTTAATGGTACCCCTTCGACACCTTCAACCACAATTTTTGTAGTGTCATAGTTGCCTATCATTGCCTTTTCTCTTCCTATAGTGAATACACAACCTATAGCCACGAACCCTTTTGGGTATCTTTTTCACTCATCGAGCTATAATGTTCAGTCCATCCCTATGGCCTCTAGTCCTTTTTCCTATGGCATGCCAAATTTCACATCGCAATTTTCAGCCTCCATCCCAGCAGATGGTATAAATACTAGCATTGGACTTGGGGGAACATCTCCTCGACATAATCCTTTCTCATTTGGTGGTATCCATGTCCCACAAATGACTCCTACAGTTGGAGGCTTTCCTCCTTTTAACCCTAGGTCTAATCCTATTTCTTCTAGATGGAGTAACCAACCTAGTGGGCAAGCTACTGCTCACATTCCATCCTTTACACCCACCTCCTCTGTACCGATTCCAAATAATAAATTTGGCATGAAATATCCACCTTTATCCTGGATCCACTCCGGTTGGGGGAAATTTTTACAGCCCTCATCAGAATATTCCTATTGGAATGGTTCCCAACAAACCCCTCATGAATCAGTCCATAGGAGGGACTTACAATCCTGGACAGGTACATGGTGCTTACCAGAACCCTGGATAGGTTGTGATTCCCCAACAACAATCTTTCCACGAAGCTTGGGGCCAGATGCTGCAATCCCGTATCCCTTTTATGGCCATGCTCAATCTGCCAGACTTGTCTAAGTTAATGAATGAAGCCATGCATCATGATCCAACATGCCCCCCCCCCCACTAATCTTCCTTCAGATATTCCAAAATTCGAGGGAAATCTGGTGAGGATCATGGTGATCACGTTAGCACTTTTCACCTTTGGTGCTCTTCGAATTCCCTTAACGGAAATTATATTCGATTAAGATTTTTTCAATGCACCCTCATAGGGGTTTCCATGAAATGGTATATCAAGCTACCTAGGGGGTCATACAGAACTTTTAATTAGATGGTTTTAGTCTTCCTCAACCACTTCCAATTGTCGGTTCATTATGATGTTGCATAAAACTTCTGTCAACCTTTCATCACAATAAGGCCACTCATGTATCGAATCACATCCAGGAGTGGTGTAGATGGAAGAGGTTGATCAAGGCCTACATACCCTCAAAATTCCTACTAGAGTGGTTCCTTAAATATCTCATGCCTTATATTTCTAAGGATGTTTCTACATTCAAGGTTACATCTAAGGAAGAAGCAATTTTTAAATACCAACAGTTAGATATTATATATGCTCAGTCTAGGATGTTATACGAGATTCTTCCAGATGCACCAAGGTCAAACTATGACCCTAGATAAAAGGTTGGGCCTCATTTTGATGGCATTTTAGGCTCTGCCAATGTGAAATCCATAGACTCGGTGAAAACACATTTGAAATAATTGTCTCTAAACTAGCTTTTAGGAAGGCCAGCTTCATCTGTGTCCTCCAATCCCATGCAGTCGACAGATGTACATTATATGCAATCATCGACCAACCCGAATGGTAACCAACAACCATGAGGGAATAAAAATAAAGGACGTAATAATAATCGTAAGGGTGGGAAGAATAATAATAAACCCAAGGACAATGGTAATAATGAGAATTCGAATAACAATGTTGGTGAGGGAAAGAAATAAAGGTGGAAGGTGAAGTTTCCTTGTAAGGTTTGTAAAGACGATCACCTTACCCATTTATGCCCCAAACTTGCGAAAGCTACAATAATTGTATCTCTACTGCCCGTCGTGCTGACTAATCCTTTTCCACATAACTAGCACATGGCCTCGAGATCCTTAAATGCCAAAAATGTGTCCAGTGGGAGTCAAAACCCACCGACGGAAGATGGTGATCGTTTATGCATCAATATGGTTAAATATGAGGTTAATGTAGCCACTCAGTCTCGTGATTATAGTTCTCCATAGACTGTACCTTCTTTAGAGTCTCCCCCTCCTCCAAAGATGCCCTCATAGATCAGAAAACCAGAGCCCCTACCTCGTATTCTGAAAGGAGTACTCAAGTGCTCTACCCACAATCCTAATGATAGAGCCGCCTAGAATTACTCTATTGTTGAGGACCTGGGTCAAACCCCTTTTTCAATGTCGAGCTTGGAGGTACTCCAGACGTGTCCTTCGTAGAGGAGTTCCTTGTTATCTACGTTAGGAGCTCTAGATCCTTGTGGCTTGAAAGTTATCAAGTTTTATGTAACAGATGTGAATCCTAGCTTGCCTTACCATGTGGCATTCAAAATCCACGTGGGTTACTCAAAGTATACCATCAAGTGTATTTTTGTTGATGAAGGCACTGCAACATGTGTGATGTCCCTGGTCTGTTGGAAATCCCTCGGCTCTCTGACCCTTTCTTAGTCTCTGACTATGTTGACTTCTTTTGAAGGTTGTTCCTTCCACCCTCACGATATTCTTCCTGCCTTTCCGATCCAGTTAGGTGGGAAGACGGTAGAGGTGGATTTTGAGGTGGTTGATGTGCCCTTCGACTATAACTTGTTACTAGGATGCAATTGGACTTATTCTATGACTGCAATCATATATTCCATCTTCCATGCTCTTTGTTTTCCTCACGATGGGAAGATCATGATGATCGACCGGTTGTCCTTTGTGTACGCTATCCCCAATGCATATGTTGTACCGTCAATCCCCATAATCGACAATTCTCAACTGAAAAATGAGAATATCGGTGTTGGAATGTATTCATCCCTTATGGGTACCTTTGACTTCATGGCACCAGTTCACCATATATACACCATGTCCAGTAGGCCCATTTCATCAAAGAGGTATGTTCCTTTCCACACTTCCTATTTTAACAATCCTTGGACCCTACCTTTCTCGATGATGTCTTGTGAAGGTTAGTTACATTCTGGAATGGCCATGCCACTATCGACAACAGAGATTGTGTATCCAGTTGTTCTTGACTCTTTCACCGATGAAGATAAAGTTACCTTGCAGAAGGAAGAGGAGGATCCTATTCTAGAGCCCGTGTGGGCCACTTCATTGTCTTGTTCACATGACTACCTCAATGAAACTTTGCCTTTGGATGAATATATCATTGATGCCATGAACGGTTTTGACATACCTTGGGATGATATTCATCATCACTCTTATTTTCTCCCAGATATTTCTATAATCTAACAAGATGATTTTATATCTACATTGAGCGAGATAGTCGGTCACGTCGTAGTTCAAATTGACACACAAAACATTTATGCCGAAGTAAAAATGGCGAGTATTTCGCCTGCAGTCACGATTGATATCTCTCATACTCTTAGAAAGGTGAAAATGTATACATCAGTGCAGATTGTTTGTAAGAAGAAATTTTGATCTACACCGAAATCTTCAAGGAATTATGAGATGTATTCACTTGGTCATATGAAGAGATGCCAGGAATCGACCCTTGAATTGTCGAACATGAGATTAAAGGTTACCTAGATGCTAAGCATGTTCGACAATTTCTTAGATATATCAATCCCAGGAAGGCCCCTACTATTAAGGCATAGGTAGAAAAAATTCTTAATCCTTGTTTTATCTACCCAGTTCCCTTGACTGAATGGGTATCCAATCCCATTCCTGTGCATAAAAAACAAGGAACCATTCGTGTATGCATGGATTTTTGTGACCTGAATAAATCTTGTCCTAAAGATAACTTCCCGACACCCTTTGTCATTCATATTCTCGACAAGTGTGCGGAAAGCGAAGTTTTTTATTTCATGGATGGATTTTCAGGGTATAACCAAATTTAGATTAAACCCAAGGACCAACATAAGATGGAATTTATTTTCCCTTGGTGTGCTTTCGCATACTGGAAGATTCCTTTCGGCCTTAAAAACATCATAGAAACCTTCCAACGAGCTATGACCTTCGCATTTCATGATCTCAAGCATATAGTCTAATCCTATCTCGACAATATTGTTGCTCACTCCCGTAAGAGAGTCAATCACCCTAAGAACCTTCGACTAGTATTTGAAATATGTCTCCATTATTGTATCGGGTTGAACCCTCATAAATGCATATTTTGCATTAGGTCAGGTTGTCTTCTAGGTTTTTTAGTCTTTGAGACTGGGATCATGGTAGATCCATTAAAGGTTGAGGAAATACTTTGATTGCCTCCCTACGCACTATTCGCCAACTTTAGGGTTTACAGGGGAAATATAATTTTTTACGACGGTTTATAGTGAACTATGAAAATATTACTAAGGGTTTCATCCGTCTCTTGAAGAAGGACACTTTTTTTTATCTAGGATGAGTGAGCCAAGGAATCCTTTGATTCTTTGAAGAAAGACTTGGTATTGATGCCTCTACCGAAGTCTCCATACTATGGTAGAGTTTACTTGATTTATGTCATCGCATATGAAGAGACGATTGGTATGGTGTTGGTTAATGAGGATGATGATCTCTATGAGCATGTCATTTACTATCTTATTCAAAACTTAATAGACCCTGAACTCAAATATTCTCATGTTGAAAAGCTAGCTTTGGTTTCCATTCACGCAGTTCAACGATTACAACATTATATATTTATCTGCAAAAATATTGTGGTGGTCGATGTCAATCCATTTCAATATGTCCTTATGAGGCGTATCATAGGGGGAAAGTACAATAAATGGATTTTCATTCTACAAGAGTTCGATCTCAATTTCGCTTCTGCGAAGTCCAAAAAATCACTAGTTTTTGTAGAGTTAATATCCATATTCACTTGATTAGATGAGGATTTTATTCATGTTTATTCATTTTTGTATGAACACATTTTCCTTGTCTAGTCGTCATACCCCTGGTATGGAGATATTTTTCTCTATCTTCAAACTTTGAATTTCCCTCAACATCTCTTGCAAAATGACCGATGACGTATATGATACCAAGCTAAGAACTACCTTAGCGTCGATGACACTCTGTATCATTGGGGAATAAAAAATATATTTCGTCATTGTTTAACTCACTAAGAAGCCGAGTTTGTTCTAAACAATTTCCACAACGGGGCTTGTGGTGGTCATCTATCTGGTCTTGTGACAGCCCATAAAATGTTGCGAGACGGTTATTTTTTCCCATCTATCTTTAACGATTGCGTCGAAGTGGTTAAGAAGTTTCACCCTTGCCAGTTGTTCACTCGGAAAATGTGATCGCATCCATCCCCTCTCCATCTAGTCGTTACCATCGGTCCCTTCACCAAGTGGGGGGTGGACTTTGTTGATTGCAACCCAACTTTGGTTGGGGGGCATCAACACATTATCGTGGCCGTAGAATACTTTAATAAGTGGGTTGAGGCCATGCCTATAGTTAAATATGATGGGAAGATTGTCTCCTTCTTTGTATTCAATCAAATTATATCCAGGTTCAGAATCCCAGGTGATATTATCACAGATCATGGCAATCACTTTCAGAATGAAATGATGAAAGAACTAACATCTAAACTGGGGTTTAAGAATGGTCAGTATTATCCTTACTACCCCCAAGAAAATGGATAAGTAGAGGTCGTGAACAAGTCTCCCAAGACCATTTTTCATAAAATTGTCAACCAAAGGAAATCTGACTGGCATATCATGCTTTATCCATCACTTTGGGCATACCAAACCTCGGTCAAGACTTCCACCGATTTTCTCCTTTCTAGTTAGTACACAGTGTGGATTCGATCTTACCTATTGAATGTGAAATCCATTCTCTTATATTGGCAGTTGCGCTCCTACCTGACACTTTGGATCTTGAAAAACACCTTGTACACCTAGAGAGTCTAGATGAGCAATGTCGAGATGCTTCTACGACTATCGAAGAAAATAAAATAAATGTCAAGGTATAATACGATAAGTTTTTCTGTCCTCAACAGTACACTGAGGTTGACTTGATCCTTCTATATGATCAAGCCAAATAACCACTGGGGGCAGGAAAGTTCAAACCCATGTGGTATTATCCCTATATCGTGTGATGTGTCTTAGAAAAAGGATTCTATGAATTAGAATATTATGAAGGGAACATGTTGGTTGAGCCCAGGAATCATATCTATTTGAAAATATATTACGCTTGAGCCCCAAGCTTGGGTGTAACTCTTTGTATACTAATGTAATTTAGTGTATATATCTTTTCCATTTATTTTTATCTTCAACTTGCTTATCGAGTTTTTCCTTGGTTGGAAGATGTCAACAAAGTCTTCAGTCTACTTAGGATTAGAAGATGGGGCCATTCATCATACACAGAACTTGGCTTCCATCGCTTGGGTTTTTTACTCACTCGACAGTCTACTGGTGTCTTCAAGTGGCTTTTTCCTAGGGCCATCCATGAATAATGTGACCGAATATAGCGTCGTTATAGAAATTTTTCACGATGCCATTTCACATGGTATTCGCTTGTTAGAATTTCTCCTAGACTCCCAGTTAGTAGTGTGTTAGTTGAATGACAATTAGCGTGTGCGTTACCCTAATCTAATCCAACGATTCCTACAGGTATGACTTTTGGAACGACAGTTTGATTTTATTACTTATCATCACATACCTAGAAGTTCTAATTATGTATCTGATGCATTTGCTAATTTTGTTTTAGATTGGCATTTGTCACATAACTAAAGCAAAGAAAACATTTTCATCAATGTACACATTGTAACATAAGTTAAGTCGAAGAACCACATTTTATATATATTTCAAAAAATATGATGTTATAGTACAAAATTGGGGTTGACACCCTCAATATACATATATAGCCGATCACACAATAGTCATGATATCTACGCCTCTGGCACCGGATGAGCATCATGATAGCATACAATGGCGTTTGTGAGATGTTGAAAGACTCATACCTAAGCACAGGGCACAACTACCACGTGTCATTGCATATCCTCTAGCATATCCTCCACCTGAACCATAGGAATCCTCTACGTCAAATGAGACAGGTTGTCCTGCACGTTTTGAATCACTCTCTTTTTGTCCCCTCCCACTGCCTCATCTCCCCAGTTCCTCCGACAATTTCGTGGAAGTCTGTCTGGCCATCATGGACCTAAGTATGCGTCACATACATGTTTAATTAGTACTTAACATCATCCAAAAAAAATTATTTTCCTATACAAAAATACAAAAAATGAAATATTTTTAAAAAATTGACATACCTATGTTTCTGTAGGCGAAAACTGGTGGTAATGGCATGTTAATATCTCCTCTAAAGTCAATCCATGCGTAAGCATAGTCATCTAAAGATATCACCTGTTGTCTCTACCAGAAGAAGAGGTCATCATTATAGGGTGTTGGCACCCTACCTCCTCCCCGTCGCCTCATCACCTTGGTCCACCATGCCATGGCTAGATCACGAGGTCCACGTGGAATAATCTCAACTCTAGGTCCCAAGACTGGAACCCATTCGAAGAAAAAGCTACAAAGTATAGAAGAAAACCCGAAGTTCCTCTTACTACCTTGTTTGCATTCTGTCAACTGGATCTTCATGTTGGCCAGCAGTGAGGTGCACTAGTCATACATCATGGGTCACAAGCACTCCACTGAGTAGAACATAAGTGGCCTCGATGCCTGGTGCAAAGAGTTTGATCTTGTGATATGTGTCAAAACAAGGACAACAATATTGAGAATTAGTTTGTTTATCGCTCTTATTGGGAGTTGGCTCCCTACCTTCTCAATCCCTGCAATGAAATGAGTGGCTATGTATTCCATGATTTTCATGCCACTCCCAACTTCTTGGGCTTTGAGGTTGACCACCTCACCCTGACATGACAATCCCGTCAAGAAATAGATGTCCTCAACTTCAATCCTTAATGGTTGTTCATAAAGGTTGAAGCTCTCACTATCCGGATCCCAGTAGTCCACAAGTAGCTAAAGCAATATTACTTGAGACCTCATCCCTTTGAGAGCCCAAAACTTGTATAGCCCACATCTATTTTAGGCCATTTGGGCCCCTGTATCTCTCTCCATTGTAGCATCCATGTCCTCACGCTCTCTTTCTCTCCACTCTAGCACCATCCTGTAAGATTCAAACCCCTTTTTGAGTTAGAAACCTTTACATAACATTATCCATAGACATATAAGTGAGTTGTAGTGTAAACAGTTGCGTATAGGGTTTCTTATACATTGATTGTTTTTTCAAACAACCATGTATAAGTATGCGTATATGCAACCCGATAAATTGTATCCCACATACACCTAAGTATTGAAATTACACACTAAATAACTCAAAAAATGAAACCTAATTACAAATTTTAATCCACTGAAAATAAATAGGAGAGAAAGATGAGTTACCTGGTCCAGATGATCTTCGATTCCATCGCTCGTATCTCCCTCAATCACCAGTTGAAGTTCGACAACAATTTGGTCCAAAATCCACTATTTGGGTAAAAAATACAAATGGTATAGTAAAATTGTTTTTTTCACTGTTTATAGAAAAAATTTACCCACTTTTCATAGTTTCAACCAATATTTTAGCCTAATGGACTAATACGATAGTGGATGGAGTTGGTTTTTGTAGTTTTATCCATGGATTCTTGCATTTTTCAGCGCCATGTCGCCCGTTCATAACTTTGGATATGTATTTTCATTACTCAACATATTGGATAGGTATCCAATCCATCATGCACACTTGCATCATCCTATGACTATAACTCGTATGCCTTCGGTATGAACCCATTTTATAGTGACACAAAACCTTTTATCTACAACTAGAAGTGTCATTATCAAATGGTAGAGACTTACCAAACATGGGTACCCTAATTAGATCCCCTACTTCATTTGATGCCCATGCATAGATTTTTACCCATAGGACCGAGAGTCCCTTATATCTAATACATGAAATTATGTTGAACCTTATTTCTTACCCATAAATATGCTGACCTATACCTAGAGGACTCCCAAATGAGTTTAATTTAATCTTTTTTCCAACTCATTTAAAAAAGCGAAAAGATTTATGAGTGAACTTGTCTCTTTCACACTCGTAAATTGGATTTGAAAGTACATTTATTTGGTGTAATTTTATCCCTTTTTCAAACCAAGTAGATTAATATTACGAAAAAGGACATTTTTTGGTGTTAAGTTGTAATTGTATCTCATTCTCTTTCTTGCAATATTGAACCTATTGTCAGTTTTTACTTTTGTGTTATAAGCCTTTCACCTCAACAATTAGCATCATCAACAAAGAATAACCTTTTTTATATCCTTTGCAGCTTCACACCCTATACCCAAGAGGAAACATTCCCCCGAGTGTCCATCTCCTACATGCACCTCCTTGCATTGAGAATAGGTATGTTCCACTGTTGGAACTAGATTGCTTACTTGCAACACTCATTTCCTCCTCTATATTGACTATGAAAAAACAAAAAAAACATGGGCAGGAAAGGAGTATTATCTTATATTGGCAACATTTGTGTCGCCTTTGAATAGAGCACAAAATGTTTGAGTCCACAAGTCATCAAAAATTTAGGTTTGGCATGAACTTAGGAATTTGAGCTTGTTACAAAGAGTTTACTCCCCCGACTGGTTACTCTTCCATTCCCTACGGAGAGTTTGATTGATGCCTCCTGCATCTCAAAGTTTCATCATTGAGTCTATGCTGCCAGAGTCTTCCGTATGTCTCATTCTCTTTCTCAAAGGATGTCTATCAACCTGTATCAACCACTCCTCAGAAATCTTTACTTTTCATGTCGGCTATACCCTTAGTCTGTCTCAGAATTACATCAAGTTGTAGTCCTATTACGCACCCTTTCCCTACCGTTCTCATTGGTAGGTAACCTTGAACCCAACAGTCGACATTTCATCATTGGTCGTTGACTGGGTGGTTTCCCTTTTGTTCGACGACAAGAAATCTATTCACACATCAGGATCCATGTAGTGTCTTGGATGCCATTATCCTTATTGGTGGTTTCCTCACCTTTGTCAACAATTTTCCTTATTGGTTGTTATTCAGAGGGTCTCTTTCATGTATCGCTTGCATTTGGAACATGCAAAAGACACACAGGGTCATTGGTTCGTGAACATGTTCTTCATCTGATTTCCTCCAAATCATCAATCTCTTTCTTTGTACCTAGTTTTGAATGATGATAGATGCCTTAATTCTCTCCTTTTAGTGGGTCTCCTTCCATCAACTTCAGTTCATCTATTCTAGATACATGACCTAGAGTCCTATGAGTACCTAGAGGCTTGCAGTCATTAGTGGCAGGTTATATCACCATCGAAAATTGTGAATACATCAATGTCTCATGATCGATGGATTCTTCAAGTGTTCGACCCTGACACCTCTATTCACACTTGTAAGAATGTACTTGGTTCCTTGATACCTACTTTCATTATTGGTAGGTTGTATCACGTTTGTTAACGATATACCTTAATGACCAATAATCAAACGAATTCTCTTTTTGTTCTACCTCAACTCCTTTATTCACATGATTTAGACTTGCACCTTTAGTGGATAGTGTAGAAGACTTGAAGACATCATTTCATAGTCACAACTTTCTTGAGTTGTTTCTACCTTTCATTGGACTAATACTTATGTGACTTCAGTGATCATGGGAGAACAAATTGTGCTCCATTGTATATAGATATCTTCATATTGATTTTGATACTAGTTTTACTGGGCCTTGTTTGTGACTATGAAAACCTTTGTCATGTAGCCACCTTTGTATTTCCTATTCATGTCTATGGATAGTTGTTTGGTATATTTTCACATGGATCTGTAGTGTAATTCAAATTGGCAGCCATGTGTGCAAAGTCAGTACAGATTGTAATATTCTCATGAGCAACTAGTTCTTCCATCTAGGTCCCCATTACTCCACTTCTAGGTCTTATAATGTATTCCGGTCATTGAAGATACTCCTCTGACCTCACACATTAGGAGGCATCTGTTATAGCAATATTTTCCTCACCCTATGAAAAATTGCATAGAACGCTTTTTTCCATTTCCCTATGCAGACTTGAACTCACCTTTTGCAAATCCTAGAGCTAAAAACATTATTTTTCCACATATATGCACCCTACCTATTGTACAACATGTGTATACATATTTTTCACCACTACATCCCACGTACATCGTATTTTGTGCCCAAAATTAAAAAATGGTGTCAGGTTTCCATGTCACGTGACAAGATCCATGATCCTTGACCTTCCATATACTGGAAACGTTCTGAATTGGCCCTTCAATTCCAATTGAAGGCTATAAATGGTCCAAATTCAAGATATGGAAGAGGAGAAGAATTCAACTTTGAGAGAAAAGTTACTTTGGAAAAATTATTCACTTCATATTGAGTCTGCATCCCTTTGTCCTTTTAAGTCTGAACACATTGTTCATCCCCCAAGCTCTTCCCTACTTCATTGAGAACCTCATTGTCTTTGTTATATTATCTTTCCTTTGGTGGAGGATTGAAGTGGTGGAGGCCTAGCTGGAAGGGACTTAGTTTCTCGGTTTCGAACCATGTTGACATGGAAGTTTGTAATTCATTCACTTCTACTGATTACATTTTAATAGAAATACTCCTTTCTCATCCAATTAATATCTTGAAAATATTTGAATTGTTATTCCATGGGCATATTTTTTATGAATGTTGATGGATTATGATATTTAATATGCTAACATTATATACTATCACCATATTCTTTTGTTTCTTGGTTGTTGAGTACAAGTTGCAGGTGTATTACTTTGTGTCAAGTGCTCAATGGTTGACTTCATCGAACATCTGGATGAGGTAGGCCTTTTATCTTGTCTTGCTAGCATATTTGTTTATATATCATACATGAGATCAAAGTTGATTTATGCATTCATTTATGTATGTTGTGGTTTACTCATAGCCATAGAGGTATTTTCCTTGTAACATATATATTGATGTTTTACAATTTTAATTTGTATTAAATTATGTTTATTGTATCTAACAATTATTGTTGTAATCCCATTAATTATTTTTCATAAATTTCTCCAAGGCATTAATGGGATTCCATGAGGAATGAAAAGGTACCCTATAAAATTCAATAGGTTTCCCTACTATGAGCACATACAAATAACTCATTTTTTTATACAATGCATATCGGGAAGAATGTAACAAAAACGTTGTGGAGAATCTTAATGGAAGGAATGACAAAGAAAAAATGTTCAAAAATTGTACTGAAATTCGGGAAGCCAATCATATACTGCAAAATGTGATTTATTCAAATAGCAATGGACACCAAAATTGTCTTTCATGGTTATTTATAGAGCAGGAAATCAATATTGTAAAATAGGACATTTGGAAAATTAAATTCCCGATGGGATTTTCTTCAAACATAAAGAATATCTTAACGAAGAAAGGTGAATTTGGTGGGGTGAAAACTCATTGCTGGAATACCTTCATTAAGGAAATTATTTTGGTAGATTTCTATATTGGTAAATATATGACTCTTTAGTATTATAATTTGGTTTTATTTTCAAAAAAATTAATGATCCCTCTATTGTTACAGTATGTTCTACCTCTATCTATCCCTGACAGCTTTGACAACAATGTAAAACAAGTTATATATGATCTTGGAAAATACATGAGGTAAATATTAATGATTTATATGAAAAATATTTGTGGCTCAATTTGTCGACATCTGTTTTACTTTCAATGTATATACATTGTTATTAAAAAATATGATTTGATTTTTTATATCATGTGTAGGTGGTTGTCATATAAATAAATCCATAAAGAAGATATAAAATATTGGACGAGAGAAATTCCTCGGCTAATGGGAGAAATGAAAAAGTATCTACCTCCAGAATTTTTCAATGCACAAGAACATTACTTCATACACCAAGTTGAGGAGATTGAAATGTGTGGACCTATACACACAAGGTCAACGTGGATGGTGGAGAGGCACTTGAACTCATTGAAGGATTTTGTTATAAAAAGAGCACATCCTGAGGGATCTATTGTTGATTAGTTGGGTTGGTTTTCATTTATGTCAACCCTTGAAGCAAGTCTGGTAGAAAATTCTTGTAGCCCAATAGTATGTTTAAGGGATCTAAGTTTGTTTGATGTATAAGAATATTAAGGTTAGTATATTTGTAGGTAAAACTATGCTAGATGGATAGTAAATGGCTAACCCACTTCTGAAGTTGGAGAACCCTCATGAGTTATCTAGAAGGTCAAAGAAGTCAAATTATTCTAGAAGCTCGTAGAAGCTCCTAGAAGAAGTTGACTAGTAAAGTGAGTGAAACTAAGAATTAATCATGGGTTAAGTTGTTGAAATAAGAAAATAATTAAACATAAATTAGTGGCAAATAGAAGTGGAGAATTTACTATTTGTAGAAAAGTGGATTAGAAGTGGACAAGTGGTTAGAAGTGGGTTAGCCCTAAAAGAAGGAAATTGGGTTAAGGTGGTTAGAAGGTAACCCCTTGAGGAAGCTACATGGAAGTATAAATAAGAGAGAAACGCTCTCCTATTATCACCTATTGAGAACATTGAATATCTATCATTGTGTAAGGTTTATTGTAGGTACTCATTGATACATATGAAGTTGCACAAGTCTGAGGTAGCACGAAGGGATGACGGTGCAAGTTTCGTAGTTTCGGAAATACTAAAAAAACCTAGTTTTTGATATGTACGAGGGATAATAGTATAATAGGGTGCATACATATGCGGGCTAACAGTATAATAGGGTGCGTACATACGTGGGATACCAGTATAATAGGGTGCGTACATGAGGGTAAAGACATTAAAACTTGAGAAGATGAAGATTTTGAGTCTCTAGAGTCTGAAAGAAAGATCCCAAGAAGGTCTACAATGATCAAGTACATCAGATCTATCTACTGTCTCAAAAGGTGTGTCTTATTTCTATGAGTAGTTGGATTTTTTTGTCTACATGAGAAATGGTTATGGGGGTTTGAGGATTTTCCCTAGAGGGATTATTGGTTGCATGGGAATTTATGTATAATTCAGATCTACAGAAATACAATGCTCATATAATCAATATTTATCATTGATACATCTTGTTAGTGTTGAATCACATCTTGTATTTCTTGGCATATGATTAAGGGGTTTTGTGGTAAATGGTTGAGAGCTTGTATTTGTGAAGTGGTTAATGTATTGATAGGCTGCATATCAGTAAGGGTTTTGTCTTATTCCATGTGAGGGTTATTATACTTGTTCATGATTATACTTGTATGATATGGTACACTTGGTTAAGGGATATGTATGAGGATGTATGTTAAGGGAAAAACTATAGGTTGGACATGGTGACAGGTTGTAGTTTGAGTTGAAAAGAGGAAGAAGAGTGTATGAGTTTTAGCAAAAGTGAAAAACCTTAGATTTCAAAAGGTGTATGCATGTTATAGTATAGACAAACTGAATACATACACGAGTTGCAGTACATATAGAGCGCGTACATATGCATGTTGCAGCATAGATAGATCACATACTTGTTGGGTTTTGATTTGTACAGGTTGAGTACATGTACAAGTTGGTTACAGGACAATGGTACAAGTTTGTTACAGGTTGTTGGTGCATATTGGTATACGTTTACATTAGTATATCTCATAGTGACAGTGTGACATTGGTTTCATCATCTTACTTATATTTCAGGGCAGCATGATGGGGAAAAGATAGGTGGTTGTAACCACCTTCCAGTTATAGTCGGAGAACATAGGGGGTTTTAGTCTCCTTCTAGTTGTAGACAGAGAATTAGGGATTTGGAGCTTCCCTCAAGTTGTAGTCTGAAAATATAGGGGGTTGGAGCCTCCCTCGAGTTGCATCTGGAGAACAAAGGAAGTTGGTGCCTCCAATGAATGTATAAATTCTTAAATACATATAAGAAAAATAATTGTGTGGTTTTCGCTCGCATTGGGTTTCCACATAAAAATACTGGTGTACTTTGCATGTGTGTGATTGTTCATTGTTTATGGTTTATTTATTCTACAATTATTGGATGATAATGTTACATTGATCATAAAGATAAACAACACTTACATATTGTGGTAAAAATGATTAAATTTCTCTATTATTGATTCACCCCCCCCCCCTTAGTAATCCAACAATTGGTATCAGAGAAGGTTCCTTCAGAAATAAGTTGAACCATTGAAAGGTAGATCATGGAGAGAAACAATATGTATAAAAATGGAATACCGTAGTTTGATGGATAGAACTATGCATTATGGAGCTGAAGGATGAAAACATATGTATAGGCACAAGGATTTGAGGTTTGGCAATTAGTTGTATATGGATACAAAGAAATAGTAGTTCCGCCAAAAAATGAAAGTGGAAGGAAACTCGGTCTAAATAATTCAAAATCTGCAAATGCACTTATGAATGGTCTTTGTGATTCAGTATATATCAAAGTTATTCATTGCATCTCCACCAAAGATATTTGGGACAAACTTCATAATATTTATGAAGGAGATGAAAAAGTAAAGGAAGCAAAGCTTCAAACTTACAGAGGTCAATTCGAACAACTAAAGATGAAGGTAGATGAGAATATTGAATCTTACTTTTAACGAGTTGATGAAACAGTGAATGCAATCATAGGATTGGAAGAAGAAGTTGATGAATCTATAATTTTTCAAAAGGTACTAAGATCTCTTCTAATGAGATTTGATCCTAAGATCTCAGCACTAGAAGAAATCACAGATATAGAATCAATAAGCATGGATGAACTACATGGAATCTTCACAACCTATGAAATGAGAACTGAACAACATAATCCAGGTATAAAAGAATCAACATTCAAAGCATCCAAGAAGTCAAAGAAAAAGGGAAAGAAAAAGGAAAAAGAAGATAGCAGCAATAGTGACATCTTGGAAGACGATGAAGAAGTGGTCAACTTTGTTAGAAGACTAAAAAGGGGAACTAGCGACATATATAGAGGTAAGATTCCATTGATTTGTTTTAATTGTGATGGTATTGGTGATTTTGCTAAAAAACATCCTCACAAGAAAAAGAAAAGAAATGAAGAAGATAATTCAAATAAAAAAAAAACATATAAAAGAAAAAGAACCAAAAATAAAGTCTTCAAGAAAAAATTATGCACCAAGAAGATGACTCCTCATCAGACGAAGATGAATTCAATGAAAGTGAGACAAAAATAATTATATTCATGGCAATAGAAGACTCTGATAAAGAAGACACCAAAGAGGAATATGAGGAGGCAGAAGTTACTACAGAGAAGAATTGTTGAGTGTTATAGAAGTTATAAAAAGAGAAAAGAAGAAAAACAAGAACCTCCAGGAAGAACTAGACAAGAAGGAAGACACTCAGAATTCAAACTCTTATGAACTAGAGAAGATGATCATTGAGTTAAAGGTTGAAATAGAAGAATAAAAAATAATATAAGAAGCACTCAAAGAACAACTGGAAGAAAAGGACAGGATCATTGGAAATTTGAAAGCAGAGGTTGTTACATTAAGAAAATACCTTCAACATAAAAACATGCAGAACAACTCAAAGGTTTTAGATAATATTATCAATAGTCAAAGGCCATATCATGACAAGTCCGGGCTAGGATACAATCAGACATAAATAGGTTCAAGCTCCAAAACCACATATAAAGAAACACAACCAAGAAGCTATGTAGATACGGTTAGAGGAGACAAGAAGTTTTACAGGGAAGATCACAGGGACACTCCTCCACCTAGAAGATTCATATTTTAGAATCAACAACAGTCAGAAACAAGTAGGCCTCAGGAAGAAGAAGGATTCAAAAGCGTAACTCCTTTCAAAAGATATTCAACTCCCGGGTATCAAACTATATTTTTTTATTTTATGTTATGCATGTAATAAATTTGGATATAAAGTTGTAAATTGTAGAGCTAATAGTAGGAATAGAAACAACTTTGAAAGTCATGCACAAATTGGTTATCCAAGAAGGCCTAGTGAAACAAAGAGAAGAAGCTATAACCGGTTTGAATCATTGAGAATTTAAGTGGAATGCTACAAGTGCAATAACTTTGGACACATGGACAAATATTGTAGAATGATAGTCCCTCCTATAGAATCACAACAGAATGAAAAAAATCATAGACAAGAACCTCAATAGAGAATATGGATAAGAAAGAAGAATCGGTTTAACAATGAAGAATGCACACTCGCTCTAAAAGATAACCACAAGAAACGTGGCTGGTATGTTGACAGTGGTTGTTCAAAGCATATGACAGGTGATGAAGACAGGTTTCTTACATTGAGAAAGGAAAGAGATTGATCAATCTCCTTTGGAAATAATGACTCAGATAGAATCATTGGAAAGGGCACAGTCAGAATTGGAAACAAGAATACCAAGGTATAAAATGTTCTACTAGTGGAAGATATGAAACATAATATTCTAAGTGTAAGTCAAATAAGTGATCAAGGTCATAAAATCACATTCAATTCATAGAAGTGTGAGATAAGAAAAGAAGGATCAGGCAAATCGATTGCAACAACTGCAAGAACTTCAAGCAACATATATATGTATTAAGTGAAATTGGAAATGATAAGTGTTGTCTAGGAAAGGAATATGAGTTTTGTTTATGGCATAGAATAATGGGTCACATAAGCTTCGATAACCTCGTCAAAGTAACAACAAAGAAAGCAAACAAATAAATTACCCAGATCACAAATCCAACCAACACATTATGCAAGCATTGTTAACAAGGAAAGCAAACAAATACCAAATTCAAATCAAATGAATATTCCACAACAAGACCACTAGAAATTGTGCATACTGATCTAGTAGGATGAACTAGATCAAAGGGTTTAAAATTTGAGCAATACTTTATGTTATTGGTTGATGATTATACAACAATGATTTCAATTTGTTTTCTCGAGAAGAAATCAGAAGCATTTGAAAATTTCAAGGTATAAAAGGAAATAGTTGAAAATGAAATGGATTCAAAAATCAAATGGTTGAGATCAGACAATGGAGGAGACTTTACTTCAAAGGAATTTATGGATTTCTGCAACAATCATGGAATAAAAATACAATTATTTGTCGCTAGGACACCTCAACAGAATTGAGTTGTTGAAAAAAAGAACAGGATAGTACATGAAATGGCTCGAACAATGTTAATGGATTATAAATTGACATATGTCTTTTGGACACATGCAGTGCATATTGTAATCAAATTAAAAATAGAGCAATGCTCACAAACAACTGTGACAAAACTCCCTATGAGCTATGGAAAGGAAGACCAACAAATTTGAAGCACTTCAAAGTGTTCGGAAGAAAATGATACATCAAAAGAGAAGATGGAAGAATGGGAAAGTTTGACTCTCATGTGGACAAAGGTGTAGTTGTTGGTTACTCAAGTATAAGGAAATCATACAAGTGGTACAATCTAAGGCTCAACAAAGTTGTGGAAATATTCAATGTAACAGTTGATGAAACAAGTGGATGGAAATTAAAGGAAGAAGAAAAGGAATCAGTGGAACAGGTTTACGAAGAAGAAGCAAAGGATGAAGAAGCTGCAGAAGGGGAAGATGAAGAAATCGATAGAAGTAGAAGAGAAAGTTCATCAAGTACCTCCAAAGACACATAGAAAATGAGTACAAAACAATCATCCTTCATATCAGATTATTGAGAACAAAGATGCAGGAATTGAGACTAGAAGAAAAATGTGTTCACCAGAACAACTGCACCTAACACTCTTCTTCAATTGAACCAAACAATTTTGAATAAGCCAGCAAGGGTGAATTCTAGAAAAAGGCCATTAATGAAGAGTTGGATCAAATAGAGAATAATGACACTTGGGAATTAGTTCCAAAACCAAGGTACAAGAATTTGATTGGAAGAAAGTGAGTTTTCATAAATAAATTGAATGAACATGGATAGGTTACCAGGAACAAAGTTATATTGGTATGTAAAGGATACACATAGGTTGAAGGTATCGACTTTGAAGAGATGTTTTCCATGGTTTCCAAAATGGAAGCAATCTGATTGATATTATCTTATGCATGTTCCAATATTATTAAAGTGTATCATATGGACATGAAATCAACCATTCTGAATGGGTAACTTGAAGAAGAAGTCTACATTGAGTAACTAGAAGGATTTCAGTTGTTAGAGAACGAATATTATGTGTGCAGTTGAAGAATGTCTTGTATGGTCTAAAACAAGATCACAAAGCATGGTACTCTAGATTGGATATATATCTACAACAAGTAGGGTTCAGAAAAGGAAATGTAGACAACAACCTCTACATCAAGGTAACTCAAGATAGTATTTTATTGATTGAAGTTTATGTTGATGTGTTAAGAACCAAACATCAATATAGCATATAAAAACCTCAGCAAAAGTACTCAACGCCTTGAAAAAGAGATAATTTCAGATAATAAGCCTCTTCGAGGGGGCAACCTCCTTT
>JZKD02S0658569.1:58707-79960 GCA_000966675.3 Picea glauca
ATTACTAATCTAATATGCCCCAATTAAGTGGTAATGAGACAATATTAGGGCTTAACATGATGATATTATTTTTGGAAGTGATGATGACAGGTTAAGCCAGAAATTTGCAAAGGTTATGTAGAATGAATTTGAAATGTCATTACTTGGAGAACTATCCTTCTTTCTGGGTCTTCAGATGTGTCAAAGAAACTAAAGAATTTTTATTTCTCAAACTAAGTATATCATAGAAATGCTAAAAAGGTTCAGAATGGAAGATTTCAAATGAGTCAACAATCCTGTGCAAACCAGTTGCAAGTTGAGAAATGATGATGATTCAAATTCTAAAGATCATAGGAAGTACAGGTCAATGATTGGAAGGTTACTTTATGTGACAACATCCATACCAGATGTAATGCAGACAATTGGACAAGTGGCACAATTTCAAGCAACACCAAAGGAATCACATTTTCTAGAAGTGAAGAGGATTTTCAGATATCTCAAGGGAACATAAGAGTTTAGATTATGGTATCCAAAAGGAAAGGATCTATCACTTATTTCCTAGATGGATGCAAATTGGGAGGGTTTCATTGATGATAGATGAAGCACCAATGGAGTAGCATTCTACTTGGGTGAGTTTTTGGTATCTTGGCTAAGCAAGAAACAGTCATCAATATCGTTGTTTACAGCCAACGCAGATTATATTGTAGCAACATCATGTTTTACACAGGTGAAACAAAATTTGAAAGATATACAAGTTAAGTATGATGAGCCAATTCCTATATATTGTGATAATATAAGCGTTATCGGTATCTCAAAGAATCCAGTGATGCACTCCAAGACGAAGAACATTCCAATCAAGTATCACTTTCTATGGGAACAGGTTGCAAAGAAGAACATCAGAGTTGAATATGTGGGAACAAAAGAATAGGTTGCAGATATATTCACAAAACTGCTTCCAAGGGAAGCTTTTGAGTATCTTCGCCAGAGACTTGGAATAATTTCTACTCCAAAATGAATGATTTTTAATGCTTATCTTAATTGTTTTATCTTTACATGAGGAAGCACCATCAAGAGGACAATTCCAGTTGGGGGAGTAGGTTCAGGAAGATTTTAGTCAAAGGGAGCAACCCCAAGGACAATTTAGTTAGGGGAAGAAACCTCAGATGAGAAGTTACCTTTTCCATTGATGGCAAAGGTGTAGAGATTCACTAGATGCAGGACAAAGAGTTATATGCTTGGAGAGAGAGCACATAGGCATGATTCCAGGGGGAGAAATGGTCATAGGGAGGGAATAAGTGATAGGAATTCATTGTTGCATAAAAGTGTTTCCATCAATGCCAAAGGGGGAGATTGTTTATTAATTGGGTTATTGTCATTGATGTCAACCCTTGAAGCAATTCCGGTAGCAAATTTTGGTAGCCCATGAGTATGTTTAAGGGATTAAGTTTGTTTGATGTATAATAAAATGAAGGTTAGTATATTTGCAAGTAAAAATATTCTAGATGGATAGGACATGTAATTCCATTTTCGATGATATGTGGAACTCCACATAACTCCTCACAGTTAGAGAGTTATGGTCTTGTGAAGTTGGAGAACCCTCATGAGTTATCTAGAAGGTCAAAGAAGTCAAATTGTTATAGAAACTCCTAGAAGAAGTTGACTAGTCAAGTGAGTGAAACTAGGATTTAATCACGGGTTAAGTTGTTGAAATAATAAATTAGTTGCAACTAGAAGTGGAGAATTTACTATTTGTAGCAAAGTGGGTTAGAAGTGGGTTAGCCCTAAACTAAGGAAATTGGGTTAAGTTGGTTAGAAGTGGGTTATCCCTAAAAGAAGGAAATTGGGTTAATTTGGTTAGAAGGTAACCCCGTGAGGAAGTTACATGGAAGTATAAATAAGAGAGAAAGGATTTCCTATTAGCACCTATTGAACACATTGAATATATATTATTTTGTAAGGTTTATTGCAGGTACTCATTGATACATCTGAAGTTTCACAAGTATGAGGTAACACAAAGGGATGACCGTGAAAGTTTCATAGTTTCAAAAATACTAAAAAACCCTAGTTTCTGATATGTACAAGGGATAAGAGTATAATAGGGTGCATACATATGCGGGCTAACAGTATAATAGGGTGAGTAAATACGTGGGATAACAATATTATAGGGTGCGTACATGAGGGTAAAGCCATAAAAACTTGAGAAGATGAAGATTTCAGGTTTCTAGAGTTTGAAAGAAATATCTCGGGAAGGTCTACAGTGATCAAGAACATCAGATCTATCTACTGTCTCAAAAGGTGTGTCTTATTTCTATGAGTAGTTGGATTTTGTTGTCTACATGAGAAATGGTTATGGGGGTTTGAGGATTTTCCCTAGAGGGATTATTGGTTGCATGGGACTTTATGTATAATTCAGATCTATAGAAATGCGATGCTCGTATAATCAATATTTATCATTGATACATTTGGTTAGTGTTGAATCACATCTTGTATTTCTTGGCATATGATTAAGGGTTTTTGTGGTAAATGGTTGAGATCTTGTATTTGTGAAGTGGTTGATGTATTGAAAGGTTGCATATCATTAAGGGTTTGGTGTCTAGTCGATGTGAGTTTTATTATACTTGTTCATGATTATACTTGTATGATATAGATACACTTGGTTAAGGGACATGTATGAGGATGTATGCATAGGGAATAGCTACAGGTTGGACATATTGATAGGTTGCAAGTTGAGTTGATAAGAGGCAACAAAGTGTCTTAGTTTCAACAAAAGTGAAAAACCCTAGCTTTCAGAAGGTGTACGTAGGCTGCAGTATAGGCAGGACACGTACATACATGAGTTGCAGTACATACAAAGTGTGTATATGCGTGTGTTGCAGCACAGATAGGTCATGTACTTGTTGGGTTTTGATTGGTGCAGGTTGAGTACATGTACAATTTGGTTACATGACAGTGGCACAAGTTAGTTATAGGTTGTTGGCTCAGTTTGGTACATTTTTATAGTATTATATCTCACAATGTCAATGTGATAGTGGTTTCATCATCTTACTTATATTTTAGGGTGGTAGGATGAGGCAAGGATAGGTGGTTGTAGCCACCTTCTGGTTGTAGTTAGAGAACATAGGGGGTTGTAGCCTCCTTCTAGTTGCAACCAGATAATTGGGGAGTTGGAGCTTCCCTCAGGTTGTAGCTTAAAAATATAGGGGGTTGGAGCCTCCTTCCAGTTGGAGTTGGAGAACAAAGGAAGTTGGCGCTTCAAATGAATGTAATTCTTAAATACATATAAGAAAAATCATTATGTAGTTTTCTCCCCCATTTGGTTTCCACGTAAAAATACTAGTGTACTATGCATGTGTGTTATTTTTCATTGTTTATGGTTTATTTAATCTGCACTTATTAGATGATAATTTTTCATTGATCGTAAAGATAAATAACACTTACATATTGTGGTAAAAAGAATTAAATTTCTCTATTACTGATTCAGCCCCCTCTCTCAGTAATCCAACATCTATGGTGGAGGGATATATGGTGTATCAATTTTTGGTGTATATTAGTCAGTATCTTCTTAAATTAGAAAAAAAAATCATGAAGGTGCCTCGGATTTGGGATGTCAATTCCATTAACAAATTTGAAGGGGAGGTCTTGGTCAAGAAAGGTAGAATGAGGAAAGTGAAAGGTAATTAGATGGTAGAGATCTATAATAATTTGTATTAATATTGATTTATTTCTATATTGTACTTATTTAATTTTTATTTAGATTCCATGATCAATTATTAATCTTTATTATAATTAGTAATTTTTTTTTCATATAGTTGGTCAAGAGTGGGATGCACTTCATTTATACATTGAAAATAATCTTGATTGGATGAAGGTATGGATAGATCGATGTATACATTGTAATGGTAGGTTATCATGGGAAGGAGTGGCTACTTTGCTTAAAGAAGCTCATCGTAATCAATATGCCAATCTTACTCAGAGGAAAATTGATTTAGCATATGGTTTAAAAGATAAACATGCAAGCATCATATTAACCCACATCACGTTTTAGTTTTTTTCCAATATATTAATCTATGTGGTGTGTTTTTTTATAAATTTTTCCTAAGTCTAAATATGTTAATTGATTGATAATGCATTTTTTGTGTGTCAAGCATATTGCATTTGACACACCACAAGGATATGTGGTGCAATGGTCATAAATTTTGCATCAAAAAGTTGGATGACGAGAAGTAAACCTATGATTGTGGGATAGTTGCAATCTTTTAGGTTACTAATGTTTCCTCAAGAAGTGACAGACATCCAACAATATTAGAAAATAGATACTATGGGTATTTGGATGATATAATCGAGTGTGACTTTAAATCCTTCAAGTTAGTTATGTTAGAGGTAAAATGGTATAGGTTACGGATGCATGAATGTGATCCATATAGAACTATTATTAAGCATGCCAATGGATTTACCATGTTTAATACAAGGATGTTTGAGTTGGGTACATAAACTTATGTTCTTTCGAGCCAATGTGAGAACGTATTTTATTCAACGATTCCATGTAAAGTAGGTTGGTTGTACATTGTTAGATATGATCCAAGAGGAAGGCATGTAAAGTATAATGTACCAAAAGAAGATGATATTGAAGAAGAAGAATATGTGGAGCAACATGAGGTAGATGTATTGTCGAATGAAGTAGTTGAATATGTTGAGTCAAATGTAGATGAAAATGTTCTCGACAATGATATTGATGATGATATTATCAAAAATTACATTGATGATGATGTTGATATGGCCAATCCTTTCAACATTGATTTTGAACCAGATTATACAGATGTAGACTTGGATGAATAAGAAGATGTTTAATGATATTGTAGAAATGATGAAATGTAGGAGCTATGTGATTATGTCTTTTATATGATTTATTCTCTTTAAAGTATTTGTTTATATGGGTTAATTATCGTCATCGTTTTCATGATTTTCATCATCATAATCAACATTGTCATCATCCTCGTCATCTTCATCGTCATTTTCATCACTATCATGATTTTCATCATGGTGTCATCATCATCAACATCGTCATTTTCTTCATCATTGTCATCATGGTCATCATCATCATCGTCATCGTGATTGTCACAATCTTCAGCATCATCATCATTGTCATCAACATGGTCATCATGATCATCATCATCATCATCATGATTTTCGCAGTCTTCATTGTCATCGCCATCATTGTCGTCATGGTCATGGTCATCATCATGGTCATTGTTGTAGTCATCATCATCATCTATGTGATTTGACTACTAAAGTCTACGAATTTGGCATTATAGTGATTTCACTGCTAAAGTCTATGATGGTATACATACCCTACCCCCCTCTGGATTTGAACCTGTGGCCTCCAAGGAGTAAACACATGTTCTTAACCATTAGGCCCACTATATAATACTTATTAATCATTATATTATATTTATTATTTTATGATATAATATATATTAAATATATTATAATATATATACAATATTGATTATATAATATTTTATTAAATATCTAATATATGTAATTTATGTCATATATAATTTATATAATATATATAACATATAAACAAAATTTATGAATTCATATGCCATTATAACCTCATCGCACTACATTGTAATCCATTGTAACCTCACCTCACCACATCCTAAGCCACTCTAACCTCACCTCACCACATTCTAATCCATTGTAACCTCACTACATTCAGCTCCCAACATATCGATAGCCCTCACCGCATCCAAATCCTTGACAGAGAGTGACAACCCTGGCTCATTGGAACTCCCTGAAAGAGAGCGAAAACCCTAGATCATTTGAGCTCCCTAATAAGAGTGTCATCCCTAGCCTCTCCAATAGAGGAGTGACAGCCCTAGCCTCTCCAATAGAGGACCGACAACCCTATCCTGACACCAAATTATTTCTAGAGAGAGACATCCCTAGCCCAAAGTTCAATAGAGGATTGGCAGAGGAGGCCCTAGCTCAAGCGACAGAGGAGACCCAACCTAGAACAACAATGTCGCAAACATAGATAAGTTTTTAAAATCCTTTAAAACCCCAAATCAGGAATTGAAGGTTCTTGAGTTTTTGGTTTAATTCTTGGACTAAAATCTATGTTTGGAAAGGTAAAACTCTTTGCTATCTCCCCTGGTTTGCCTCATTTGAGTAGGATCCTCATTCTTCTACCCCCACCTATAGCCAATCAATGAAACTTTGGGGATCATATTCATGACTCTTTCCCACTCGTGGCTACTAACTACGTGAACACATGGAACTCAATATAAATTCGAGCATAATAGAATTCAACATTGAGTTTCCACCAATTTAGTTTGTGTTGAATGAGCATAAGTATTAGGCATGAACCAACTAATTGTATGTCCCAGTGACTATGCCCATTGGCCCCCTTTTCCAACAATGTCACAGTTTATGCCATCTCCAAAAATGGATTTCCTTCCCTCTCGATCAACCAACATATATTGCACAATGAAAATCAAGCACTGACATTATTCATGTGCTAATTTGATACTAAATCCAAGTACCAATACCCAAGATAACACTTTTCAATGTTTGATACTACTAAGATTAAGTGTACCAAATAAAAAGAGTTTCGTAATAATTTGGTTTAGATAAGTGAGTACCACAAAACAATATATTATGTATAATTACATTTTATGGTGGGTTGTGACATTTTTTCACTGGTACAAGTTAACAAGAGTTTGAAGAAGGAATTCCTTCCTATACCCTACTTATTCCCAATATTGCAGGTGTAAAAACTACATTTCTACTATTGGGGCATCAAAGATGAAGTCATGGATTGGTGCATAGGGTTTTGCTAACAAGAAGAGCATAAAGTGGATAATTTTGAATCTCATGGCTAATTATTGATAGAACATGTCAAAGGCTAGTTTGAGATGTGTGAATAGTATTATATTCAAGTGGGGATTCCTAGACCACTGAACATCCCTTAAATATTTTCTATGTAGAATAGTATTGACTTGATAGGTGTGATGACCTGGAAGTATCATGAACCAACATTTTATCAAAGTACAAAAGGTCACTCATTAAAATCTACCATAGATATGGGTGGGGGAAAACATTTGTTGGGAACAAGTGGAAGTTGAGGGTGGTGAAGACAATACTCTTCAATCCAAATATTCCCAATCTTTCATAATTGAACCCCTAAATAAGGTCACTTGGTTTTACCAGCCAAAGGGATACAATTGGGCATGATGTGCATTGAATTTATTCATGTTTTTGTTTATAATATTTGATCATTTAACCTGATAGATATATTGTACTTCCTTTTTCTATTGAAGATAAACTAAGCTCCACTTTCAAATTTCCTAGCTACATCACTTGCATCAACTTCATCTTCTAGAATTTTCACTTGAATCCTCATTCTTAGAACCATATGATCTCATGTCCTTCAAAATACAACTAATTTTTTAATTAGTGCAAACAAATAAACAATTTATTGTTCTATGGAAAAATCTACAATACATTACACTCTACAACATTTGATATTGTTGAGAATGAGTGTGCTAAATAAAAACAGTTTCACAATCATTTGTTTTAGATAAGAAAGTATTGCCAAACCAATTTAAAAAATGATATTGTCTAGAAATGATGTTGAGGCTTTGATTTATTTGAATTGAGATTTGAGTCCCATTATGCATGTGGGATAGAGTTTTTCACTTTAAGAATACAAGATCTTAAATCCACCATGTTCCTCTAGACGTGAATACATTCAATAGAGTTAAGTGCCATGTTGGGCTTGACGTGAAACTTGTGCAATTCATATAATATGAGGAATCAAATCTTCCTACAAAATTGAACTATTTATAGATCTTGCTTCAGTGTCACTCACTAAGACAAGGATTATGATTTATTTGAATTGAGATTTGAGTCCCATTATGCATGTGGGATAGAGTTTTTCACTTTAAGAATACAAGATCTTAAATCCACCATGTTCCTCTAGACGTGAATACATTCAATAGAGTTAAGTGCCATGTTGGGCTTGACGTGAAACTTGTGCAATTCATATAATATGAGAAATCAAATCTTCCTACAAAATTGAACTATTTATAGATCTTGCTTCAGTGTCACTCACTAAGACAAGGATTATGATTTATTTGAATTGAGATTTGAGTCCCATTATGCATGTGGGATAGAGTTTTTCACTTTAAGAATACAAGATCTTAAATCCACCATGTTCCTCTAGACGTGAATACATTCAATAGAGTTAAGTGCCATGTTGGGCTTGACGTGAAACTTGTGCAATTCATATAATATGAGGAATCAAATCTTCCTACAAAATTGAACTATTTATAGATCTTGCTTCAGTGTCACTCACTAAGACAAGGATTATGCCTTGAAGAATGAGATGTCATGGCCACAAGAGAACGATTCAACAACCCATCAAGTGAACCAATCATAAGTTACCATGTGGTAGCAGGGGCCACCACATAAAGCCTTGAAAATAAAGTGAAACTTTAGGAAAAAATGGTCATGGTTCTTGTGAAAAAGAGATAGATACATAGCCACTAGAATTTAAATGAGGCCATTGTTCAAACCCATGATACTTTGTCAAACAACACATTAACTATAATGACTTATATTAAGAGGAATTCACCCTTTGCTCTTTCAATATTCACATGTTCTCCCCTTAATATGGTAATATGTTAATAGTTGGGATTTATTGGGGGTAAAATAACCTAGCAATGGGTGAGAAGCCCTTAACTATGGATTAAGACAAGTACCAAGGCCAATTTCCTAGTCATTGGAATGATTAAGGAAAACAATCATAGATATAAAATATTATATGTAAAATAGAAATAAATAGGAGTATATATGCAGTGTATGAGAACAAAAAAGTTGCGATACCTATGTATGGATAAAGTTTTGTGCAAAGTGGATATCAAAAAGATCAGGCACTAGTGAAGAATATAATGGAAACTTGATAAGTACTTCTAACCTTTTATTAATGTGTGGGATTTTTCCTTGGTTCTGAGGTTTTCCCCACTATAAATGCAATGTGTTATTGTCATGGGTGTTATTTGTTAGAATTGTTGCATAAATATAATATTGATAATTGGGATGTTTAGTGTGGGTTTCCAAAAACTATTAAGGTTATGGTTGGTTATGAGGCAATGTTATTATTATATTTTTAAGAAATTAGATTGGTTCTTTAAGGCACTATGACTATTTAATATCCAATATTTCATGGGAATTCCATTGAATTTGTATTCCTTTTCACAACAAGGGGAATTATACCACTAGTTATTGGGATCAAGTATCTTTTGGGTGAACTCTAATAGCAATTCTAGGGGCAAGTCTTATTAAGAACAATTATGGCTTTCACTGTTAAAGAAGGAGGCATATGAAAGAATGCCACACAAAAACCCAAATGTAGGTTATAGGAGGCATAAATAAGAGATATGAAGAGGGAATTGTTGAGGAAATCAATGGGAGGAACAATAATGAGTAACTCTGGCTACCAAAGAAAAGGAACTTGTTGATGAAGATCAAAGAACCAAAGAAAGAGATATATTGGAAAGATCCATTCATATAGGTCTTGGTCAAGGAGGAATACAATTATTTGATGGATCAAAAAATGTTGATGATCACTTTTTCTTTTTTGAAATCATTTTGGGAAAAAATCGACGGAATCAATATGAAGAAATCATACACCTGGGGAACCAACACTTACATGGTATCAGGCCTATGAAAGGGATGAAATCTTCAAGTAGAAACACACATGGAGAATGAACAAAGGATGAACAAATGGAAAATGAAGAATCATAAATATTTAATTATTATTCAGTCATATAACGATTAATTCTCTTTGTCAAATGCAAACTCATATATGTTTAGTTATTAATCATTCATTTAACCTTTATTTTCTTTTACAAATGTAGGTTTGAATGGCGATCACCTCCACGATCCACAATGCATTTTCAAAAAGGTACTAATCATTTACTTATCTTGCATCATTAGTTAGTTACATTAGTAAGTTACATTGTGTAGTATTTATTTCATGCATTAGTTAGTTACATTGTGTAGTATTTATTGCATCCTTCAATTTATATCCATGCATAGGATAAGGAATTTGTGGACCCATTATGAACTCATAAAAAGGCCATTGGCCAGAATGAATAAACTTGTAATCCATTTTTCTCTAAGGTTTTCTTCATTTTTGTTATTTAATGTTTTTTTTTGGGTTAATATTTTTCTAGGTAGTGTAGTTCCTTCTTGTGACTAGTTTTTCAATTTAGAACGGTCTCCACTCTCATCCTTTGATATTATAGAAGTCATTTCAGACCCACTCCTTCAAAATTATTGTTCATTGACTATGTTCTCTACCCATAATTCCATAGTGTTGGGTTCTCTAAGTCTTTCCATCCACCCTAATATCTCTTGGGAGTATATTTTAGATTTGGTTCTTTGGAGAAGCACCTGCCCACCTAGATCTCCCTTGGCATTATTTTTAGGTCAATACCTTCACCTTTTTGTACCAACATCCTAGGATCTTGTGGAGTTCACTCTCCCAGCCCTACAACATTGCATTCAATCATCCCATATGCTACCCCTTGGCTCAATATAATTCACGACACCCTAGATTTCTCTTAGACTAAGGGTTTTGCATCTCCTTTTATCATGATGACTAGTTAAAGTTCCTCCTCAGATGAGGTATAATAATTTCTAAATATATTTTCATAAGAAATATCTAGCGCCCTCCATGAATACTCAAGGAAACATTAGACTCCCATGTTTTAGTTGGACACATGAATCACCTTACCAAAATATGGTGGGAAAAATGAATGGAGAGTTGTTGGATTCATGGATTTGCATCCTTAGTGAATACGTTTAGACTTTCCCAAAATTCACAGAGGCTCAGTTGTTACTCGTTTCCAACAACCACTTAGAAGGTGTAACTTAAGCTTGGTGGCAACCAGTACAAAAACCAACCCTTGAAATTTACATTAAACTCAATGATGAGGCTTCTTCCAAATCTGTTGCAAGTGCATTACTAATTGGAACACCTTTTGTGAAGCATTGTGACAATGTTTCTGTCCTCCAAGATATTTATCCAATATTATGTGTAGGTGGATATATCTCCATCAAGTGCCCAACAAAAACATCCAACAGAACATTGAAGTCTTAAAAAACTTCGGATTCAATATATTCAAAAGACAATTATGAGGTACTTATTCTCAAATTTAATTTTATTTGTGAGTTGTGTTTTTCTATGAAGTCACATTATTTAAGAGAAACACCCTTGACCAAGCCTTAATCTATGCCCTAGAAAATGAATGTGAGATTAATAGACATCCTTGTTTTCCTCTCTCTTGTAACCATAACTCTATCCCTCAACCTCACAACCCTAATACTACTTTTGTACCTCAACCATCCTGCCCTCCAAATAGTAATGTCATCGGCCCTTCCTCCTCTCACCCAAATAAATGGTGTCTCTTACATAAAATATAATCACATTTTGTTGCAAATTTTTGTGCATTAAAAAATCAATCCACATCCAAAGAATTGTACATTAAACAATTGACCCTAGACTATGCATATGCCCCACCATCCCCTACCCCTCAACTAAAACTAGAATTTATCCATATCCTCAATCCTACCACTGTATATCCTTCATTACTCTTATTGATGAAAGACAATATTACCAAATATCTAGATCTTCTTTTTACTCATAACTGCTAGGTTAAAAATCAATTAGCCAAAATCATCCTTGACAACAATAATAAACCAAAAAACTCATTTCCCATAACCTTATGGAATTATTGCAACTATCAAACACAACCCATCCCTCTCTATATCATCTTAGTTGGGTCTAACAAAATGACCCTCACTCGTTCTTAATAAACATTGCACAATAACTTTTTTCACTAGCCCCTTCAAAGATATCATTGAATATGACATCTCTCCATTAGACTATTTTGATCTTCTATAAGGAATGTCATACCAATGCCCCCACAATCCTTATACAATGCTCATAATTCCTATAAGTTATTTGAAGATGGTAAACCCTATGAAATAACCTCTATTGATGTCCCTCTCTCTAATTGAGTTGTTTTTCAACCGATAAGCATGCATAAATGATTTTATTTATATGTTATCCCACCCAACACACCATTGCATCAAGCTCCACCTTAGACTCTCTCCTTAACATGTTGATGGGAATCCCCCTTTATATATGTACCTTCTATTCCTATCACAAATATGCTTAGCACCTTACTACCCATTCATAAACCCTAAACCTAGCTCATGTTCTACCCTCTTCTTTAGCCTATCCTATGCACCATATCAACTCCTCTATTTATCCACTACCCATTTTCCTTCATTACCTTTGTACCCACACTCCTCTACTCTCACCTTGCACAAAAAGAATCCCTCCAGCACACTTGACAACACCTTTACAAACCTCAACAAACCAAGCACCACCAGATTCTTTATCTTAGGACCATTCTCTAAATATAGATCCACTCATAGAAAACACAGTACTTATGGATGAGGAAATAACTAAATATTCCATCACAAATCCACCGCAAGGTGCACACTTAACAACAACAATAACACATTGTGTGGTTTTCTTATAGGTTATTACTATATTTCCATGGGTAACCACACACTTCATCCACTTTCCATCATCTCATGTATCACTTTGATCTATAACACATGGATTGGATAACCAAGTTTCTTACACATGACACATCATTGAATATCATTTCTACATGCAGGTTGCTACCATGTAGTACACACACTATGTTGGGTGTAGGACATAGTTACATGCCTTCATACATCAACATTTGGACACTAATTGGCTATATCCATACTCCATGCAAGGATATTATCTAGAATGATTGGTCACATTGTCATAATGTTTCTACAAGATTCCAAATAATTTACTCTATGCTTACAAATTTCCCAACATGTGATGAAAATCCCCACCACTCCCAGGGGCTCCCCCAACCTCCTTGTCTAAGGATCATTTAGACAAGGGATATGAATTAGCTCTCAGATCCTTGTTGAACCCTCAGAATTCTCTACCACATGCCTTTTCCCTTTTCCCTGTCCATAAATTTGTGTTCGTCGAGGGTCTTATCACTTAAGTGGATAAATCCACGTGACCTTGGACCAAAACCGTAGAATAAACTCTTTAACCAGTAGGAACTCCAGCACTTCGGAGCTCCAAGATTAGAGAGTTTCCCCCATTTCAATGTGCAATGCCTCTGAATACGCAAACTCCGAAATTATAGGTCGGACGACTGATGTCTGTCTTAGATTGGTAGCCTACGTTTACTTTGGGCTTCGAGCTTCGGATATTTTCACAAATTTCACCAAAAAGCTTTTAGAGTATTTAAGTCTGAACACATAAAGGGTTTTGATCAATGGTCCACGCTTCCTTGCCGACGAACGATCGATATGTACTCCAACCTTCGAAGATTTTTGACCTAGAACAAATTACACCCCAGATCTTCAAGGGTTATGAACTCCAAACTCCTGCATTCTTTCGACATGTACACCTGACGCCAATGGTCATGACCTACTCCGGGTTTCGGAGTTTCATGGTTTTTGAACTCTCTTGCAACAACACTTCAAATTCTCCTGAGCGATGAATTCTGAAGGACTTAGAAGGTTAATGATCATGCTCCTTTCTCAGATATGACGACTGTGAAATATCTGACTCCTCCTTCTTGAGCGGATCTCATCCACTTAACCTCTAAATGAAAAGGATTCTTCCTCTAAGGAATTTTACTCACTATTTTTCCTGATATTTGTCACTCTAAGTGACTCGAACCTTGGTGCACATCTGGCGCTTCTCTCCTGAGCTTGATACTTAGAAAATATCTCGTGCACTCCTTAACCTCGCTTTCCTCTGAACCTTTTTCAACACTTCACTAAGTGTTGGCCTTGTGCACACCTTGCATGGGTCTATCCTTCGAAATGTTATACTCAAACGAGTATATGTGCACTCCTTTCACCCACACTATGAAATTCACACTATCTCTCGTCTTGAGCTTCCCCAACACTTAATAGAGTGTTGACTTTGTGAATGCTTTGCACTAACCTTCCCTATGATATTTTATACTTCAATGAGTATAGGTGCACTCCTTGTGCTTGCTCTGCATAAACTTACACAATCTCTCCTGAGCTATGGAGTATGTAAACGACTATGCCTTTGCACTCCTTGCATGGGCACTATGCACTCCTTGCACCAAGATTTCAGAAGAGAAACCATTGAAAGTTACATAACATCAAAGGTCCATTCATTCAACCATGAAATATACACACATGCATATAAACACAGAAAAATAGATAACATAACATTACCTAAATAAATCATAGATAAGAAAAATCAGACATTGGAAGCAATTCTCCTCTATTATATTCCTTCAGTAAAACATTTACAAGAGTTCCAGTAGATTTTAGCTAAATAACAACAACTCTCTACAACTCTCTTCAGCAACAATCACAATAACCTCAAAAACCTATTTTGGGCATAGATTACATGTATTTATACATGGGGGTGCTTCTCGAGCCTTCCCTCCAGACTATCTTAGTGCTTTCATATCACAATTAAATGTCCTACCACTAAGGCTTATTACAATCTAGATATGAGTCGATGCTCAAACTATGTACAATCCTACAGGCAATTAAAGTAATTACAATCTCATGGAGCTCATACAATGGCTCAAGATTTGAGATATTTTATTACAATACTTACAAAATATTAAAGTGATGCGCTCTCTTTGGAATCCAAACTAGTTTGAATGTGTGCGTTGGATGTTGAGTTGTCCTCCACTTGGCCTCATTGAATTTTGATGGCAATGCTCCTGCATCATACTCCTATGGATGAAAATATTCATGGACTCTTTTCCATGAGCTCCTCCACTCTCTTTCCATGCTTCTCGATATCAGTTTCAGTTATCCAACTGACATCTTTTGTTGGATGATCATTCCACTTAACCAGATACTCATAATAAAATTTTCTTCTGGTCTTCTTAGCAATCCTCCGATCCAAAATATTCTCGATCTCTGGCTTCTCTGTTATGGGAATCTATCGCTTACACTTAATCTCCTCTTGATCATATGTCCCTTATGTATCATCCATCCTGTAAGGGTATAGGTCTACTACATTAAATATTTGGGATATTCTAATTTCCTCTGGCAATTCAATTTCATAAGAATTTGTAGCGAATTTTATGAGGATCTTACAAGGTCATATCTTCTTCATATTCAACTTATCATATTTCCCTTTTGGAAATATTTCTTGCCTCAGGTGTGCCAAGACTTGATCTTGAATTTCAAAATTAACCTCTCTTCTTTTATGTTTTATTCGGATTTTGTAATTCTAGTTTCTATCCTGTAGTTGTCCTTTAATTAGGTCATGGAATTTCTACATTTCTATACAAATATCCTCTACTCCTACACTTTAGAATTCATCTCATCCCAAATATTTCAATTATGAAATTCCTCTTGGATGCATCCCATATACTATCTGGAATGGAATCTTACCAGTACTCCTATTCGATGAGTCATTATATGAAAACTTTGCTTGGGGAAGAATTTGATCCCACTGATTGTTATGTTCAGTGACCAAACTACTTAACATATTCCCTAAGATTTTATTCACTACCTCACTTTGTCCATCTTTCTGAGGATGATATGTTGAAATGAAAGAAAACTGTATCCCCAACTTCTTCCACAAGGTCTTCCAAAAGTGTCCCACAAATTTATTATCTATGTCTGAGACTATACTCATGGGCAACCCATGCAATCTCACAGTCTCCTTGAAAAAAAAAAATTCTATGTGGGTAGCATCACTGGTTTTATAACATGGTATGAAATGTTCCATCTTTGAAAATCTTTCAACTACCACAAAGATTGAATCATTTCCCTTCTGGGTTATTGGCAATCCCAGAACAAAATCCATACTTATAGCATCCCATGGCCTATCTGAAATAGGCAATGGTTGATACAATCCAGTGTTTTGTTGCTTTCCTTTAGCATATTGGAAGATTCTGCATCTTTCCACGAACTTCTTTACATCATACCTCATGGCTGGACAATAGTATGAAGAACTCAACTACGCATATGTTTTATCATGGCCGAAGTGTCCAGCCAATCCTCCACTATGTTTCTCCTTTAGAAAATTGGCCCTCATTGATAATTTCAGGATACACAACTGACTTCCCTTGAATAAAATTTTGTCTTGGATCAAATACTCCATCCACTGATTTATGTCTTTTAGCAAAGGGTTCTCACATGCTTCATAAGCTTCCTTGAAATCCATGTCTTCTTTATACATCTCCTTGAAGTGTTCAAATCCCAAAGTCTCCACTTGGAATTCCTACACGGTCAAACATCTCCTTCTCAAAGCATATGCAACTTTGTTAGCACTTCCACTAATATGATTGATAAAAAAAGTAAAATATTGCATGAATTCTACCCATTTTGCATGTATTTGGTTCAATTTCTCTTGTTTGGTTATAAACTGCAAAGTCTGATTGTTAGTATACAAAACAAAATCCTTCGGGAAAAGATAATGCCTTCACTTTTTCAAAGCTTTAATTACAACATAAAATTCCTTGTCATATGTTGAATAATTCCTCTTAACATCATTCAACTTCTCACTTAAATAAGAAATAGGATTATTATCTTGACTTAAAACTGTGCCAATGGCCACTCTACTTGCATCACATTTGACCCGAAAAGTCTTCTTAAAATCTGGCAGAACTAAAACATGTTGTTTTGTTATCTTTTCTTTCAACACTCTATATCGCTTCTCATATTCTTCTGTCCAATTAAAAGATCAATGTTCCTTATTTATGGTATCTAGTATGGGTGCAAAAATACTGTTGAAATTCCTGATGAATTTCCTGTAAAAACTCGGCAACCCATGAAAACTCCTTACTTCAAACACGCTTTTTAGAGAAGGTCATTCTCTTATTTCCCTCACCTTATTCGGATCCATCTTCAATTCATTTGAAGATATTACAAACCCTAAATACAAAAGTTTTTTTTTCATAAAATAACATTTCTTCAAATTCACCAACATCTTTTCTCGCTGCAACCTTCTCAACACCATATTCAAATGTATTAAATGCTCCTCTTGAGTCTTACTAAAAAATATCATCTAAATAAACAATCAAAAACTTACCAATAAAATATTTGAGCACTTCATTCATTAACCTCATAAACGTACTTGGTGCATTTGTTAAGCCAAACAACATAACAAGCCACTCATACAATCCTTCATTTGTTTTGAATGTTGTTTTCCATTCATCTCCCTCCCTCATCCTTATCTGATGATAACCCCTCTTAAATTCTATTTTGGAAAAATAAATAGATCCACTCAATAAATCCATTAAATCATCCATTATGGGTAAAGGAAATCTATACCTGATGGTTATCTTGTTGATGGTTCTAGAATCTGTGCACATTCTACAAGCTCCATCCTTCTTCAAACTCAACATAGTTGGTACTGCAAATGGGCTCAAACTTTACCTAATCAAACCTTTATCCAACAACTCTTGGAATTCGTCCTTGACCTATTCATTCTCTTGAGGGGTTAATATGTATGTTTCTTTGTTTGGAAAACTTGTTCTTGGAATAAGGTCAATATGGTGACTGATACTCTTGATGGGTGGTAAAGTGTGAGGTAACTCAGCCACCAAAATATCAACAAACTCATCCAATAACTCTTGAAATTTTACAAGTAAATCATTCATAGAGGTTCTTGTGAGAATGACTCTTAGCTTACCTACAATATCAAACTGTATTTTCTGGTCCTTCTTGACTTCTTTTAAGAGATCCTTCCCACTCATGAGAAGTATACTAGGAATAGCTTCCTCTTTGACTCCTTTATCTTCTATTGGAAACAACATATTCTTACACCCATTTTTATCAAGGATATAAGTATTCTTCCTCCCATCATGTATGACATTCCTATCATATTTCCAAGGTATCCCCAACAAAATGTGACAGACATCCATGGGTATAACATCACATAAAACTTCATCCATATAACCACCTATTTTAAACTCAAATTTACATTGTCGACTTACCATGACTTGATGTCCTTTATGCAACCATGACACCTTCTATGGATTAGGATGTGAATTTGTCTCCAAATTCATATTTTCCACCATCTCCATGGATACCAAGTTATCAGTGTTCCCATTGTTTATGACCACCTTGCATAACCTGTCTTTGGTCTTGCAAGCAGTTATAAAAAAATTGTTCCTCGGGATTGGTTCTTGTACCTCCTTCTCTGGATTTATGAGATATTTACTCATCATGAGTAATATTCCTTATTACTTCTTCCTTCATATCTGTCTCCACATTCTTCTGTTGTGCCTCAGAAATGTGATCTTCTCCAAATCCTACATTTTTCTTTTCAGGACATTCCCAATACATGTTCCTTGTTTTTCCACAAGCATAACAATTCACTTCTCCTCCTTTGCCTCTTCTTCTACCTATGGGAAAATAATTTCTTCCTCCATAGTGTCCTCCCCTATAAATTCCTCCTTTCTCCATCTGATTTTTTTATCTTCCATCTTCTCCTCTAGACTTATGGAACTTTTCTCTAACGGTTCCTCTTCCTCTGTTAGGACTCTTTCCCCTGCTCCATTGACTCTGCTTCCTTGCCAATTTTTCTTCTACCTTCAGGGATACCTGATAAGAATATTCCATAGTTATCATCATTATAATACTAATCTCATATGGAATATCATATCTCAATCCATTAATGTACCTAGCAACTTTCTCTTCATCGTTCTCCCTGTGTCCTACTCTTATGTTCAGCTTATAAAATTCTTCGGTATATTCTTTCATTGAGAAACCTTTCTTTCTTGGATTCTGCAACTTTCTGAAACAATTTAACTAATAATCCTTAGGTATGGATTTAACCTTGATCTTAGCTACCATTCTATACCAACTCTTAATCTTGGACTTACCTTTCCTCCTTTTGTTAGCTTGCAACTCATCCCACCATAAATCTCCATGTCCCTTCAATATGGTCATTATATGCTTTACCTTCTTCTCATCATCAACTTCCTCATAGTCAAAGTACTTGTCTAAAGCACTTATCCATTTAATCAATTATTTTACATTAAAATTAATTTCATACATTAGGACTTCCATATTTTGTTTAGTTCCCAGCTTGACAACAACCCTCAAAAATCACTCCTCTGCTACTTTCTCACCTACAACTTCTTCTGCTTCTACATCATCACTTTCAATGATCTAAAAATGAAGAAGACTTGTATCTTTAAAAATATTTGCAAGTAAAATTTATGTGTTAAAATGAAAATGGATCAACTTTGCAACACAACTTTAATAGAATTTGCTCATTCAAGATGCATATAAATAGCATCAATAATAGTGAACAGAAAACACATAACACGACAAATGATAAAGGAGTTCACCCCTCTCTTGGGCTACATCTCCTGGTCCAGCTTCCAATGGATCATTTGTATTATTTCTCAAAGTGATAAAAAAATGTGCTTTGCAATGCTCAAAATTCCAAATAGACTGCTCCAATGGCTTCAGAACGTCCAGAAACCCCTAGTTGGGATTTTTCGGCACCTCGTTTGGCCAAAAATTGAAGAAGATAGGCTTCCTGGGAGTCCCCCTTCAAACTTGTTGTCTATGCATCTACAAAACACACCCTTGTTGGCTCAACCTAGCCCACATGCATATTTAAGCATTAAAACTTAGCACCGGATGCAACCGCGCAAACCGTGCAAACTGTAGGAAGGTTACGGGCGCACCTAGCCCCTAACCGTCAAGGGCAAGGTCGTATGACCCATATGACCGCACACAAGTGAAAACATAGGTCCCCATTTCCACAAGCCAATGGTTAAAGGAAAAGTGGAGGGTCGTTTGTATAACTGTTGAAACCAAATCAAAATGAAACCACGCGTGCGCCAAACGGTATAGCAATAGGTCATATGTTAACACAATATGCAACCAAGGGCTAGGGCTAAGCCCCAGCCCGGTCGCGCCCCAACTATCCACATATGAAAAAATATATAAATATATTTCTATATATATAACAAGGACAAAATAGTGGTGTGCCAGTTGGTAGCCCTTCCCAAGTCTCTCCCCCTTGCTCAGAGGTCGCGGGGTCGACTCCAGCCAACAACATAATTTTAAACCAATGTATATATGACATGTGGCGGCCATTGACTGGGCCCTGTGTCACCATATCATTCGCTGCTAACATGCCACATCACATGCCAAATGTCCACACAACTGTCTTCCACGTGTCGTACAGACTACCACGTTAGTAGTTGTACGGACTGTACAGTCAGCATCCCTTTTTTTGCATGTTTGTCATTTTGAACAAAACGTGATATCTCTCACTCCCAATTTCTGTTTAAACCCAAATGAGTTGCGTTGGGTTCGTAACAATGAGGCTTACGCTCTTGTTCTATTTGAAGTGATTCCGAGCACTTTGAATTTTTGAGCAAAATTTGATCCCCTGGATCACACCTCCCCATTGGAAAGCTTTTGGACCTCCAAAAGACTATTTTCAATCTATTTTAAGATGAGGGTATATTTCCCTCACCTTTCCAACCTCAATCCACTTGGCTTTGCTTGGATTTGTACCTTTAAGACCAACTCGAAGATACTCCACATTTCCTCATTTTGAAGTTCGTATTCTCCTGTCAAGGATTGTGTCTTCATGCAGTTCTGTAAGATATTCTGGGGAAAAATCATCTATAGAAGGAATCTGAACATACTCTCCTTGATCATCAATCAAAGAAGGCTCATACAATTTCAAATTCTCAACATTAGAAACTGCATACATTTGCATATAAGGAGGCAAATCTAAACGAAAGGCATTGTTACCAATCTTGTCAATAATCTTGAAAGGACCATATCGAATTGGTTTCAATTTTTTTACCTTCTCCTTTAAGCCTCTCCTTACTTATGTAAAGCCAAAATTCATCTCCAACTTGGAAACTGTGATCAACACGATGCTTTTCATGTCTCATCTTGTACTTGGCTTGCCTCTTTTCCAACTTCTCTTGCACCATTTGATGTATCGAATGAATTTGTTCAATGCAATTTTCTGCCCTATCAACATCATATTGACCATCAATAGCAATATCCTTCCCAAATATAAAATCTAAAGGAGATTTGGGCAAATAGCCAAAACATGCTTCAAATGGCGACGTTTGAGTTGAAGAGTGCCTAGCTCGATTGTAAGCATGTTGAATGTAGTGTAAATGCTCAT
>JZKD02S0658569.1:83016-108997 GCA_000966675.3 Picea glauca
TACAAGTTGACCTTCTCCTCTTGTGAGTTTCAACCTTGTGAGCATCAGAAAACAAAACACTTGCAAATAATCAAGTCTTCAAAAACCTATGCTTTGATACCAACTTGATCTACAAATGAAGAAGACTTGTATCTTTAAAAATATTTGCAAGTAAAAATTATGTGTTAAAATGAAAATGGATCAACTTTGCAACACAAATTTAATAGAATTTGCTCATTAAAGATGCATATAAACAACAACAATAACAATGAATAGAAAACACATAACACAACAAATGATAAAGGAGTTCACCCCTCTCTTGGGCTACATCTCCTGGTCCAACTTCCAATGGATCATTTGTATTATTTTCTCAAAGTTCTCAAAAATATGCTTTACAATGCTCAAAATTCCAAATAGACTGCTCCAATGGCTTCAGAATGTCCAAAAACCCCTAGCTGGGATTTTTCGGCACCTCGTTTGGCCAAAAATTGGAGAAGATAGGCTTCCTGGAAGTCCCCCTTCAAAATTGCTATCTCTGCATCTACAAAACGCACCCTTGTTGGCTCAACCTAGCCCACACGCATATTTAAGCGTTAAAACTTAGCATCAGACGCAACCGTGCAAACTATAGGATGGTTATGGGTGCACCTAGCCCCTAACCGTCAAGGGCAAGGTCGTAGGACTCTAATGACCACGCGCAAGTGCAAACATAGGACCTCATTTCCACAAACTAATGGTTAAAGGACAAGTGGCGGGTCATTTGTATAACCATTGAAACCAAATCAAAATACAACCGCGCGCATGCCAAACGGTATAGTAATGGGTCATATGTTAACGCAATATGCGACCAAGGGCTGGGGCTAAACCCCATCCCGGTCGCACCCCAACTATCCACATCTGCAAACATATATAAATATATTGTCATATATATAACAAGGACCAAATAGTGGCGCACCAGTTGACGACCCTTCCCAAGTCTCTCCCCCCTGCCCGGAGGTCGCGGGGTCGACTCTGGCCAACAACATAATCTTAAACCAATGTATATATGACATGTGGAAGCCATTGATTGGGTCGCGTGTCACCATCCCATTCACTGCTAACATGCCATGTCACATGCCAACTGTCCACACAACTGTCTGCCATGTGTCGTATGGACTGCCATGTCAGCAGCCATACTGACTGTACGGACTGTACAGTCAGCATCCCTTTTTTTGCTTGTTTGTCATTTTGAACAGAACGATATATCTCTCACTCCCGATGTCTGTTTAAACCCAAACAAGTTGTGTTGGGTTTGTAACGACGAGGCCTACGCCCTCGTTTGATTTGAAGCGATTCCGAGCACTTTGAATTTTTGAGCAAAATTTGATCCCCTGGATCATTCAACTTCACTGATGTCACCAGCTTCGGGTGCTCTTATTTGTGATGTATCCATGGAATCCAATATTGCACGAAGTTGTCTCATTTTCTCTTTCATGGATGCATCGACTATAGGTCTCTCCCTGCGTCTTCTCGACGGCATGATTCTAAATTTCCTTTTTCTCACAAAGCTTATTTATTCTCTGATGCCACTTTTTATGTGCTTTGATACCACTTGATGGAAACCCCCACCACTCCCAGGGGCTCACACGACCTCCCGGTCTAAGAATCATTCACACAAGGGAGCTAAATTAACTCTCTGGTCCTTGTTGAACCCTCATTTCTCTACCACAGGATTTTTTTTCTTTTCCTTGTGGGAAAATTTGCATTCACAAGGGTCTTATCACTTCAACAGAGAAATCCATGTGACCTCCGTCCAAAATCGTAGGCTAAATCTTTAACAAGTAGGAACTATGACACTTCGGATCTCCGAGCTTCAGGAATTTGCCCTGTTTCAATGTGCAATGCCTCTGAATACGTGAACTCCAAAATTACAGATCGGACGACTGACGTTTGCCTCAAATCGACAGCCTACATTTACTTTAGGCTCTCGGCTCAGGGATTTGGATATTTTTACATATTTCACTAACAACCTTCTGGAGTACCAAACTCTAAACACACGAAGGGTTTTGATCAATGTTCCACGCGTCCTTTCCGACAGACAGTCGAGATGGAATCTGTCCTTCGGAGATTTTTGACCCAAAATAAATTATACCCTAGATATTTTGGAGTGTCAAACACAGAACTCCTGTGATATGCCGACACATACACTTGACGCCAACAGTCAGGATCTACTATGGGCTTCAGAGCTTCGAGTTTTTTGCACACTCTTGCAACAACACTTCAAATTATCCGGAGCGACGAATTTTGTAGGAGTTAGAAGGTTAATGCATGTGCTCCTTTCTTAGATCTGACAAATGTGAAAGATTTGACTCCTCCTTATTGAGCGGATCTCATCCACTCAAGCTCAAAATGAAGCTGATTCTTCCTCCAAGGACTTTTACTCACTATTCTTATTGAGATTTTTCACTCTAAGTGACTCAAACCTTGGTATACGTGTGGCACTTCTCTCCTAAGCTTGAGACTTAGAAAATATCATGTGCACTCCTTATGCTTCCTTTCCTCTGAACCTTTTTCAACACTTCACTAAGTGTTGGCCCAATGCACACCTTGCATGGGTATATCCTCTGAACTTTTATACTCAAACGAGTATATGTGCACTCCTTGCACCCACTCTATGAAATTCACACTATATCTCCTCTTGAGCTTCATCAACACTTAATAGAGTGTTGACTTTGTGAACTCTTTGCACTGACATTTCCTCTGAGATTTTATACTCCAATTATTATATTCACACTACTTGTTCTTTCTCTGCATAAACTTATGCAATCTCTCCTGAGATATGGAGTCTGTAAATGACTTTGCCTTCACACTCCTTGCATGGGAACTGTGCACTCCTTGCACCAAGATTTCATAATAGAAACAATTGAAACTTAAAGAACATCAAAAATATATTCATTCAACCATGAAATACACACAAAGTCATATAAACATAGAAAAATAGATAACGTAACATTACCCAAACAACTCAAAGATAAGCAAACTTAGACATTGGAAGCAATTCTCCTCTATTATATTCCTTCAGTAAAAATTTTACAAGAGTTCCAACAACTTTCAGAAAAATAACAAAAACTCTCTACAACTCTCTTTGACAACAATCAAAATAACCTCAACAACCTTTTTGGGGCATAGATTACATGTATTTATACATGAGGGGGATTCCCGAGCCTTCCCTCCAGACTATCCTAGTGCTTTCATATCACAGCTAAGCATCCTACAACTAAGGCTTATTACAATAAATGAGATATTACAATCTAGATATGAGTTGATGCTCAAAATATGTATAATCCTATATGTAATTAAAGAAATTACAATCTCTTGGAGCTCATACAATGTCTTAATCTTTGAGATCTTTTGAGATCTTTAATTACAATACTTTCAAAATATTAAAGTGATGTGCTCTCCTTGGAATCCAAACCAGTTTGAATGTTGAGTTTCCCTCCACTTGGCCTCATTGAATATTGATGGTGATGCTCCTGCATCAACATGATTTTGTCTAGCTCAACCCTATCCATCACCACATAGTTATACTAGTTTCTTTATGTTGTCTGCAGTGACTCATATGGCCAACTTAGTGGCATTAAAATTTTGGGAATTATTAGTATATTTCACTTTCTATGACAAAAGTGCTTACCCATACCTACGCCATGTATTCCATCAAGGTTATCACCCACTTCATGTCTCTTATGTCACTATATACTCAAGTTATCCTTCACCAATTTCTCCACAACTCTACAATCCTGAGATGAATATCTCATATTGGTGTGTCAATAATTCGCCCTACTATTAATTCATATTGGCAAGAAAGAGTATAGTCACAATAATGTTGTTCTTCCCCTTATCATGGATGTTAGACATAAATCTAATAAAGTCTCAACACCATAGTTCGGGCCAACTATCTACCTACTAGGAACAAACATAATAGCTACCACATTTTTCTTTATTTTCAAAGATTATGGAGATCATCTAATGTGTTTTTCATCTATTACACCATCAAAATATTGCCCAATGTTGGGTGTTTCTCTCTACAAATTAAATTCTCTTGTTCTAGTACCTATATCCATCCTTGAGTGGCCCACAACTAAATAGACAAATCTTCATGCCAATATTTTCCCTCCATTTTCTAGCAACAACACACAGCTCTCTCAACTTCTTCTAGAAGGACACTCAACCTCACACATAGACACCCTCAGCAATAGATACAACACAAACTAGTCATTTTATTAGCATGGTATCTTTTGCATGCACTCTAAAACTTACCAAAAAATAAACCATACCCACTGCACCAGTTTGACATAGTTACATAGAATCAACATCGAGCCTCCAAGTTTCAACACCAGTAGCAACTAGTCTCAACTCTTCACCATTCCCTATTCATTGACAGAGTTACCTTCAACACTTTAGCACTACAATAGTGTGATAGGGATACATAACATCGACCACCAGTTTGACATAGTTACATAGCATCAACATCAAGATTCCAAGTTTCAACATTGTTAAGCCCTAAATAGTGGCACATTACCCCTTAATTGGGGCATATTACATTAGTAATGTTATTTTATTTATGTCAGCTTGGGTCCATTAGTTGTAATTGTACCCCCTAGCCTCCTATATATACCAAGGAGATTGTTTCATTTGGAATCATCTTGTATTTGGAAATTATGTAGTGTATAAGGAGGTTTCCCCCTCGAAGAGGCTTATTATCTAAAATTCTCTCTTTTTCAAGGCTTTGAGTACTTATTCTGAGGTTTTTTTTATGCTATTTTTATATTTGGTTCTTAACATTTGGTATCAGAGCTCAAGGTCTTGGGGTTTTGTTGCTGCATTTGAGACACCATGAAATTTTTGCTATAACTTTTTTTTCTGTGAAGTTTCATAAGAAATCCCATGGACTATATTTAGTAGATGGATTAAGGTACGTGGGGTTCAAATTTTAGCTACCGAAGCCTTATACTTTCAGAGATATAGACTGTGTAAGATAGGGTTATGGAATCATCATGAATTTAGTCATCGCTTAATTTTCTCTATAATTTTTTTTTTGTGATGTTTAATACCTTGAAACCTAGATACTATTCAAATAAATTATCAAGGTAGTTGTGATAAACATTCCAGCTTCTGGGTCATCCTAATTTTGTAGATACACCCTGTGTAAGATAGGGTATCTGACTAGTCATATTAAGTAGTCTCAAATAGGTGTTCTGGGTAAAATAGTGATATATTCTTCAGTGAGTATCCAAATTAAGTGAGACTAGTTGCATTGGATAGTGGACAATATGTATTATTTCCAGTGCAAGTTTCAGAATCAAATATCAAATATTGTTCTCTTGGCACGCTTTAAACATACACTCTCCTGGAAAGGAAAAAATCAGCAAGGTGTGGGGAAGTTACCATAACTTCCACTTGGCACATCCAATTTTGATCAGACCTGTGACATTTTAGAGAAGATGTATCAAAGAACTACAAAATGAAATTTACATACTCAGAAGGTATGAAATTTTGGATATACAACAGAATAAAGATCGTCTAGAAGAATCACCTTGAAATCAAGGTTTAAAAGTGATACTTCGCCAACATTCCATTAAAAAGGGAACTCCTACACCAAATAATCCTCCAGACAGTCCTACTTGGACTCTTTATGAAGTTAAAGAAATGTGTCGGGACATAAATGATTTAAAAAAGAAGACATTAACAAAATATGAACTACAAGGCATGATGGATTCAACTGAAGCTAAGTTGGAGGTAATAATGGATACTAAGATGGATGGCTTAAAAAGGGAGATCATGGAAGGATTGAAAAAATTCCTAATAGAGAGGCCACCTGAAAGTGAAAATGTATCCCATGAAATTCATGATGAGGACACAATGAAGATGAATCAAGACTAGAGAAACTGCAACTTTGGGTTGAAGACCAACCACTTTGTTAACATCAATATGAGGAAGTTTGATGGCAAGGATCCAACCACATGGATACTTTAGATGGAGAAATTATTTGATCTACATGATGTGCCACATACACAAAAGGTATGAATTGCTTCTTTATATTTAGAACCCAATCAATTTTTGTGGTATCGATGGCTTTGTTCTCGCAAAACACTTGTCACTTGGACAATTTTTTACGGAAGAAATGATATTACACTATGAGGATACAAGGAGAAATACCTTCTTTAGCCAAATGATAAATCTCAAGCAAAAGGGTTCAGTTGTGGAGCATATTGAGAACTTACAAATACTGAATATAAAGGTAACATATATTCCATATGAGCACCTGATAGATGTATTCATATGAACTTTAAAGGATAAAATTCAACATGAGGTTCTCCTTTGGGAACCCCAATCATTGGAGAATGCATTCAGGATGGCGAGAAATGTTGAAAGTAAAAATATGGCTATGGCTACTAGAAGGACCACTCCTAACATTTATCGATAGAATAATGTTTCCTCTTATAATGTGTTGCAAAATATTGGTATTATGGAATACAAATGGGAGTTGCATGCATCTTCGCGAGTACACCCATTTTTCCATGTTTCATCCTTAAATAAGGTTATAGGTGACAAGATCCCAGTTCAAACTATATTTCGATAATTTCACGAGGAATGAAAAATCATATTGGAGCTTGAAGCTATCAAAGACACAAGAATTCTCCAGCTGAGGAATAGATCCATTTCAGAGTATCTCATTAAGTGGAGGAAACTACCTGTTGAAGATTCCACTTGGGAAGATAAGTCTTTTATAAATAAGCATCTAGAATTACTCAATCGTTGTGGACAACACTTGTCTGAAGGGGAGGGTCATGTTAAGCCCTAAATAGTGGCACATTACCCCTTAATTGGGACATATTACATTAGTAATGTTATTTTATTTATGTTGTCTTGGGTCCATTAGTTTTAATTGTACCTCCTAGTCTCCTATATACCAAGGAGACCTTTTCATTTGGAATCATCTTGTATTTTAGAAATTTATGTGGTGTATAAGGAGGTTTCCCCCTCAAAGAGGATTATTATCTTAAATTCTCTCTTTTTCAAGGCATTGAGTACTTATTCCGAGGGGTTTTAATGCTATTTTGATATTTGGTTCTTAACAAACACCAACAAAATCTAGTCTCAACTCTTCACCATGCCCTATTGGTCAATAGAGTTACCTTCAATGCTACAACAGTTTGATAGGGTTACCTAACATCAGCATCCAATCTCTCCTCTTCACCATGCATCACCTTTATCACTTTTGCACATTACAGATAGTACCTTTCTCTTTTATAGTCTTGTTTCTAATCAAGGATACTTTCAAACTAAACCAAGACAACCTATTATGACATAGGAGACCATACAAACTAAAGGGTTGTTGACCAAAATTGGTCATCTATATTTTCATGCTCTTGGATTACTAAAAAATATTGATATAGGAAGATGAAAATTTTTGAACTATTATAATTTCATTGTGTAGCCCTTATTATCTGCTTCGCCACACATTTTTCAGATCGAAATTCCTAGTTTGTATGCTCAAGATATCCAGGTTTAAAGTTTAAGTGGAAAAGGGAACCTTTTTTCATGTGAAATAAGGCTAATTGTTCATAAATATATCCACATTTTCTCAAGCCCAAGACCCATGATCTTCTTAATTTTTTCCAGCTTCAAAACCCATAAAAATGTATCTCTCACAGGCACCTGCCATAATTCTCCACTTTTCTCACATCTCTTCTTCCCCTCTTCCTATGCTTAGTCTTATTTTATAAATCTTTATTTCCTGCCCATACACTTCTCGTGTTTACATACTTAGTTTTATTTCACAATCTCATCAGTTTTATTTATTGTGGGGTTGGCAGACTCACCTCACCAACCTGTCACACTTTACCTCCTCACTTCACTTCTTGTCGGTTTGGCGGACTCATTTCCTACCCCTACATCCCTCTCACTCTCTACTCTCATTATCCCAAACTTAGAGAAAGTTTAAAAAAAATACCCACTCACTCCCAAACCACTCCATACCTATAATTTTTCTAAGTCCTTTCGGACTTTCAAACTCACCTCACCCCTCCCCCTCACATTCCTCACCCCCATGAGTCTAAAGGTTTTCCCCCCTTATTTCTCCCTCNAAGGTTTCCCCCCCTTATTTCTCCCTCTCCCTAAATACCCTTCCCCACCTCACCATATGCCACTCCCTAACTCCTCTACCTATATTTTCTCTTCCCCACTTCCACCACCTACAAACTACCCGATAACTACCCTTTCCCTCTCCCCTCTCACGAATCCCTCCCATACTTAAATTGTTACCCAAAGTTTCACATATTGCACCACCAACCAATAAGAGTTTTCCACATGCCATACACTCTTGTAATGACACATGGAGACCTATGAAAATATGACAAGTGGAAACCTACAACTAGATTGACATGTGTTACTGGGAAATCCCCATGTAGACAGGTGAATCCCCTCTTGGGCTCTATAATCCTAAGACCGAGATAGAAAGGTGCTAACGTTGGTCACTAACATCCTTTTAAACCTAGCTAAACTAATGTATAGAGAAGAGGAAGAAGGTGTACCTTTTTACGATGTTTGTTCTCGCATAGTATGAGTTGAGCCTTGATCCCCAAGCTCTTCAACAAGTCCTGCAATCCAATCAAAGACAAAACATGCTTCCTATTCTACTAATATTATCTTGAAACTAGATCTATCTAATAGAGACAAGTTCATGTAGATAAACACAACCTTGAAAGAAACATGCCAAGTACATATATATTAATAAAAACAAAGTAAAGTACTTACAACCATAGATGTAGATGTAGCAGATTCACCCAGATGTCTTTGTCCAAACCCTTTTCTCAAATGATCCAAAAATAGAATAACTATGCTTCAATGACCATCTTCCTTATGAGATCATAATTTTTATGCCTTCAATGTCTCCCTTCCTTATGAGATCATAAGTTAGGTATCTCTCAATATCTCCCATCCATTTCACCATGAGAACACCTCTTTATATAAGCTTGGAGAGACCCAACCACCTTATAGATTCTTGGGATAGGTTGAGGATCCTTCTCCATCAGTTGTGGATCCTCCCTAACATCCATCCTTGACCTCATATTCAAATCCAACCAACTCCAAATATGAGGGAGATTTTTCCCTGATTTTCCTCAACAACCCAATATTTCCTCAAACAACCCAGTGCTCCCCTAGAATAGGGCACAAAGTGTTGCAATGCTCCCCCATATAAAGGTAGGGAGCACTGGCACTCCCTAACAGTGGGTATGGGAGCGATGCCCGAAATTTCCTTAAAAAATCCCAGCGCTCCCCTAGAAGGGTGCATAGAGTGCTGGAAAGCTCCCCCAAAGAAGGTTAGGGAGCACTAACACTCCCTGATAGTGGGTAGGGGAGAGTTGGCCTTCAAAAACGACTTTTGAGTGGTTTTTTCCATGGTAAAATATTTGTACTCTTCATCATATGATTTATCCTTCTTAAACCAATATTTGAAGGTGTCTTAAGTGTCCATGTGATGTCGTTAGAGACACGACATAGGCAATATGACTGTATGATGTCTAAGACACTTGCGACACTTATGGCCAACATGCGACACTTGCGACACTTGTAATGACGACAATAGGTCATCATTGAAATGAGTAATTTTGATGTGTAATATATTTCCCCCCAAAGTGAGAAGTTAGAAGACAGAAACTGATGAATGAAGTACTTTATAGAATTTTTTGAGCAAGGGTATGGACTCGGAGAACCTGGTAGAAGCTGCACACAACCATCAAACAAATATTATGACATGTTTCAAACCCAAGGCATGCATACCTATGCTTGAGTGATAAATACTTTCAAGGTATGGATGCCATAAAATACACTATGGATCCATAATTATATTGACAAAAACGTATAGCCACCGAAGATATAATGTGGATCTATACTCCCATGACATGAACTAATCGTAGCCACAAAAAATACACAGTGGATCTATGAGACGAAAAGACATAGACATGGACCAATACAAAGTGGATCTATGTGATAGTATATGTGTCAATATTCAAGCGAAACGCCGTCTCAACCTGGGCAAAGTACATATCAGAGTGATTCACTCAACTCAGGTTCTTCTTATTGATCCCAACGTAGTACGAATATAACCATGTGAATAGATGTATTGATGTAGAACATGGGAGAAACCACTTGATTACTGGTCAATGATGTAAACCATTAACAAGTGCGAGGGAAATCACCATTGATGTCAATGATTCCCAAGGTACCTTTGTACATTCCAATGAATGTGAATATATGAGATGAAGTCAAACATCCATGGCATCATACGATCAGAGGTCAATGATGTAAACCCATTGTTGGAAGCAAGGTGGCCTGCCATTCAGGCATATAGGTCTCAAGGTACTAACTAGTTTCTAAGTCTAGTTCTTGGATAATGTGTTGAAGTCGATAAGAATAGACTCGTTGAAGGAGGGCATTGATGTATCCCCCATCAACAACAAGAAAATGACACAGAAATGTAAATTGGTGGATCAAATGGACTGGCACAGGTATTAAAACATGAAATTTATGATGGTTGACTCTCTAGGAAGATACTTCCCTTGAACATTAAGGCACAAAAACAGAAAGACAACCTCGACCAAAACATGATAATACAATGGATGTTGTGAATTTCTTTGGGTGATCCAAAGGAGTGAATAAAATCAGATGATTGGTTCAATGCAGAGGTTCAGTGGATTAAAATGTATGCAAATACAAAGTGTTATGTTCAAGGGCGACCATACGAGTGACTTGTGATGCCTTCGAAAATTGCTTGGATTGCTTCCTTCAATTCTTCCCCCATCCAGATAGATGAGTACCTCTTTTTAATTTAAGGAGCTCAAGGAGGGTAACACATGCTTGATATAACTCACCTTTGGTAAGTCCCTCTTCCTTTTTTTAACGAACTGGAATAACTAAGGGTTTGGTCCCGTATGAGTCCTTCAGTGTATGATTGTTTAACGAGTCCAGAGAAGGTAAACTCGGTGATTTTTCATGTTTAAAGAGTCTGAAAATAACTTAAAGACGACTCCAGGGTTGTCCTTTTTCGTAATGTTAGTATCGCGAGGCCAAAAAAGTGATAAACTACCACTTGAAAGATGCCCTTTCAAACCTTTTAACGAGTGTGATAGGAAGCAAGATCACTCGACAATATTTTCATGTTTAGAGAGTCTGAAAAGAGTTTAAATGAGACTCCAGGGGGTTCCTTTTTTGTATAACCTTTACGAGTCCGAAAAAGTGATAAAAGTTTACTCAGTTACATTCTCATGTATTTTCGAGCGTAACAAAGAACAAAGACTAAGATGTGTATTGGTTTCATTTTTACACATGCTTGAAATAAAATTAAATTATGATTGTAATTTCCCAATGTAAATTCCAAAGGTTGGGATACCCATGGATGGTTGGTACTTTTCCCCCAACTTGAAAAACTAGGACATTAACTCCAGAATGATAATCAAATGCTGGAGACATGCCCCCCCAAGCTTCAAATCATTCATTGACTTTGAGTTTGTCACCAATTTTTGTACTAGATGGAGAAAAAGGATAAGGGTAGATGAAATGAACATTCAAAAATGAGACCTAATGAAAGACTCGACTCGACATCTATGAGATCTAGTGAAAGACTCGACCTGACAAGAGAGGTGACTATTTCAGGTTTTAATGAGCTTGACACAAGGAAAGAACTATACGCAAGGCTCTGGGTTCAATCCCAATATTTTTGTTTCATTTTTTAACGAGCTTGCTACAGGGACGAAAACTATGCTCGTAGCCTCTATTTCATTTTTTAACGATCTTTCCAGAGAGAAGAGAAACTATTCTCATAGCTTTTGTTTCAAGTTTTAATGAGTTTTCCACAGAAAAATGAAACTATGCTCGTAACCTCTGTTTCATTTTTTAATGAGATTGCCACATAGAAGAGAAACTATGCTCGTGACATTTTCTTGATCATGGCTTCCAAGAGGATAATGCTCTGGAAGGATACCATGTAAAGTGACAAAAATCGGTCATGGATTCCAAGAGATCTTCAGTGGATGGAAGAAAATCACTCTGGAAGGAACACATGTCGAGGTCTGGGATAGGGGTAAGGATATCAGGCTCCAATAGCCCTATTGAAGAGATCACCATGTCAATGACGAGATCTAAGTCATCGGAAGTTGAAGTCATGGGAGACAATGCCACATAATTGACCTATGGCAGGGGTGATATCGTCTGCATATAAGAATCGTTCAGGGAGGTCATTTGGTTGGTAATCAATTCAGGACAAATGCATGAAAGTTCATCAATAGTCACAATTATTCCATCGTGCGGGAAAGGTATCACACGAAAAAGAGTGGACACAATAGCTTTCATGGCATATACATAATCGCACCCAAGGAGTAAATCGAAATCCAAGGGGTCTTGGACTACCATAACATCAATAAAGACAATTTTCCCTCCCAAAGTTACAGGAAATTGAGGAAGGATCCCTAAAGGGTGACTGGTTAATCTATTAAAAGAGAACAGAGTCTGGGCAACCGACACAAGCTTAGGATAACCCAAATCTTGCAAAGCAATAGAGGACAAAATACTGACGGATGAACCTTCATCTATCAGTGCATGAGGAACGTCCCGACCACAAACATATAATATAATATTGAAAGGAATGTGAGAGGGAAGAAGAGGTCTAGTTAGCACACCCCAATAAAAAAGGATGGCCTCATTACTTGGAGGGGGTTTCGCGGGAGGAGGAATTCCCACATTTTTCTCATTGATACAGAATCTAATTTTTGTTATAGGGAAATCTCCCTGCGGACAAGTGAATCAACTCTTGGGCTCTAGACTCCTAATACCAAGACAGAAAGGTGCTAATGTTGGTCACTGACATCCTTTTAAACCTGGCTAAACTAATATATAGAGAAGAGGAAGAAGGTGTACCTTTTTACGATGTTTTTCCTCGCACAGTTCGAGTTGAGACTTGATCCCCAATCTCTTCAACAAGTCTTGCAATCCAATCAAAGACAGAACATGCTTCCTATTTTAATAATATTAGCTTGAAACTAGATAGATCTAATAGAGACAAGTTCATGTAGATAAACACAACCTTGAAAGAAACATGCCAAACACATATATATTAATGAAAACAAAGTAAAGTACTTACAACCATAGATGTAGATGCATCAGCTTCACCAACCTCTCTTTGTCTAAACCCTTTTCTCAAATGATCCACAAATAGAATAACTATGCTTCATTGACCATCTTCCTTATGAGGTCATAATTTTGATGCCTTCAATGTCTCCCTTCCTTATGAGATCATATGTTAGGTATCTCTCAATATCTCCCATCCATTTCACCATGAGAAGGCCTCCTTATATAATCTTGGAGAGACCCAACCACCTTAGATATTCTTGGGATAGGTTGAGGATCCTTCTCCATCAGTTGTGGATCTTCCCTAATATCCAGCCTTGACCTCAGATTTGAATCCAACCAACTTTAGAGATGAGGGGGATTTTTCCCTGATTTTCCTCAACAGCCCAAGATTTCCTCAAAAATCCCATCAATCCCCCATAATGGGACATAGAGTGTTGCAATGCTCTCCCAAAGAAATTTAGGGAGCGTTGGCACTCCCTGACAGTGGGTAGGGGATTTTGCCCAAAATTTCCTCAAACAATTCCAATGATCCTCCAGAAGGGTGCACAGAGTGCTGGAACTCTCCCCCAAAGAAGGTTAGGGAGCATTGGCACTCCCTGATAATGGGTAGTGGAACGTTGGCCTTCAAAAATGACTTTTGAGTGGTTTTTTCCATGGTAAAAGATTTGTACTCTTCATCAGATGATTTCTCCTTCTTAAAACAATCTTTGAAGGTGTCTTAAGTGTCCCTGTGATGTTGTTAGAGACATTACATAAGAAATATGACTGTATGATGTCTAAGACACTTGCGACACTTATGGCCAACATGAGACACTTGCAACACTTGTAATGATGACAATAGGTAATAATTGAAATGAGTAATTTTTATGTGTAACAGATTTCCCCCCAAAGTGAGAAGTTAGAAGACAAAAACTGATGACTGAAGTACTTTGTAGACTTTTTTCAGCAAGGGTATGGACTCGGAGAACCTAGTAGAATATGCACACAACCATCAAACAAATATTATGGAATGTTTGAAACTTAAGGCATGCATACCTATGCTTGAGTGATCAAGAATTTCAAGGTATGGCTGCCATAAAATACATTGCGGATCCATAATTATATTGACAAAAAGGTATAGCCACCGAAGATACAATGTGGATATATACTCCCATGACATGAAATGGTCGTAGCCACGAAAAATACACAGTGGATCTACGAGATGACAAGACATATCCATAGACCAATACAAAGTAGATATATGTGACAGTATATGTGTCAATATTCAAGAGAAACTCCATCGCAACCTGGGAAAAGTACATATCAGAGTGATCCACTCAACCCAGGGTCTTCTTACCGATCCCGATGTAGTACAAATCTAACCATATGAATAGATGTCCTGATGTCGAACATGGTAGAAACCACGTGATTACTGGTCAATGGTGTAAACTGTTAACAAGTGCGAGGGAAATCACCATTGGTGTCAATGACTCCCAAGGTACCCTAGTAAATTTCAGCGAATGTGAATAGATGAGCTAAAGTCAAACATCCATGGAATCATCTGATCAGAGTTAAATGATGTAAACCCACCATTGGAAGTGAGGCCTGCCATTGAGGCATGCAAGGCCCAATGTACTAACTGGTTTCTAAGTCTAGTTCATGGATAATGTGTTGAAGTCAACAGGAATAGACTTGTCGAAGGAAGGCCTTGATGTATCCCCCATCAACAACATGAAACTGACACAGAGATGTAAATTGGTGGATCACATGGACTGACGCAGGTATTGAAATAGGAAATTTGTGATGGTTGACTCTTGAGGAAGATACTTCCCTTGAACATTGAGGCACAACAGCAGAAACCCGACATGGACCAAAACATGATAATGCAGTGGATACTGTGACTTTCGTCAGGTGATCCAAAGGAGTGAAGAAACTCAGAGGATTGGTTCAATGCATAGGTTTAGAAGATTAAAATGTATGCAAATACAAAGTGTCATGTTCAAGGGCGACCGTAAGAGTGACTTGTGATATTTTCAAAAACTGCTTGTCTTGCTTCCTTCAATTCTTCCCCCATCCAGATAGACGAGTACCTATTTTTAATTTAATGAGCTTGAGGAGGGTAACACATGCTTGATATAACTCACCTTTGGTAAGTCCCTCTTCCTCTTTTTAATGAACTAGAAGAAGTAAGGGTTTGTTCCCGTATGGGTCGTTCAATGTATTATTGTTTAATGAGTCCAGAGAAGGTAAACTCGGTGATTTTTCATGTTAAGAGAGTCTCAAAATAACTTAAAGATGACTCCAGGGTTGTCCTTTTTTGTAATCTTTGTCTCGCGAGGCCGAAAAAGAGATCAAATACCACTCGAAATATGCCCTTTCAAACCTTTTAACGAGTGCGAAAGGAAGCAATATTACTCGGAAATCGTTTCATGTTTAGAGAGTCTGAAAAGAGTTTAAAGGAGACTTCAGGGGTTTCCTTTTTCGTATAAACTTTATGATTCTGAAAAAGTGATAAACGTCTACTCGGTTACATTCTCATGTATTTTCGATCCTGAGAAAGAACAAAGACTAAGCTCGGTATTGGTTTCATTTTTACACAATTTTGAAACAAAATTAAAGTATGCTTGTAAGTTCCCAACGTAAATTCCAAAGGTTTGGATACCCATGGATGGTTGGTACTTTGCCCCTAGCTTGATACCGTGACTTTTGTTAGGTGATCCAAAGGAGTGAAGAAACTCAAAGGATTGGTTCAATGCATAGGTTCAGTGGATTAAAATGTATGCAAATACAAAGTGTGGTGTTCAAGGGCGACCGTAAGAGTGACTTGTGATGTTTTCTAAAACTGCTTGGCTTGCTTCCTTCAATTATTCCCCCATCCAGATAGACAAGTACCTATTTTTAATTTAATGAGATCGAGGAGGCTAATACATGCTCGATATAACTCACCTTCGGTAAGTCCCTCTTCATTTGTTTAACGAAATGGAAGAAGTAAGGGTTCAGTCCCATATGGGTCATTCAATGTATTATTGTTTAACGAGTCCAGAGAAGGTAAACTTGGTGATTTTTCATGTTAAGAGAGTCTGAAAAGAACTTAAAGACGACTCTAGGGTTGTCCTTTTTCGTAATGTTAATCTCACGAGGCCGAAAAAGAGATAAACTAACACTCGAAGGATGCCCTTTCAAACCTTTTAATGAGTGTGAGAGGAAGCAAGATCCCTCGACAATGTTTTCATGTTTAGAGAGTCTGAAAAGAGTTTAAAGGAGACTTCAGGGGATTCCTTTTTCGTATAAACTTTACGATTCTGAAAAAGTGATAAAATTCTACTCGGTTACATTCTCATGTATTTCCGAGCATGAGAAAGAACAAATACTAAGCTTGATATTGGTTTCATTTTTACACAATCTTGAAACAAAATTAAAGTATCCTTGTAAGTTCCTAACGTAAATTCCAAAGGTTGGGATACCCATGGATGGTTGGTACTTTTTCCCCCAGCTTTAAAAACTAGGAGATTAACTCTAGAATGATAATCAAAGGCTAGAGACATGCCCCCCAAGCTTCAAATCATTCACCGACTTTGAGGTTGTCACCAATATTTGTACTAAATGGAGAAAAAGGATAAGGGTGGATGAAATGAAGTTTCAAAAATGAGACCTAATGAAAGACTCGACTCAACATATACGAGATCTAGAGAAAGACCTGACCTGACGGGAGAGGTGACTGTTTCATTTTTTAATGAGCTTGACACGGGAAAAGAACTATGCTCAAGGCTCTGGGTTCAATTCCCATATTTTTGTTTCATTTTTTAACGAGCTTGCTACAAAGAGGAAAAGTATGCTCGTAGCCTCTATTTCATTTTTTAACGAGTTTTCCACAGAGAAGAGAAACTATGCTCGTAGCTTCTATTTCAATTTTTAATGAGCTTGCCATAGAAAAGTGAAACTATGCTTGTAACCTCTTTTTCATTTTTTAACTAGCTTGCCACAGAGAAGAGAAACTATGCTTGTGATATTTTCTTGATCATGGCTTCCAAGAGGATAATTCTCTGAAAGGACACCATGTCAAGTGACAAAAATTGGTCATGGCTTCCAAGAGATATTCAGTGGATGGAAGAAAATCACTCTGGAAGGAACACATGTCCAGGTCTGGGATAGGGGTAAGGATATCAGGATCCAATATCCCTACCAAAGAGATCACCATGTCAACGATCGGATCTAAGTCATCGGAAGTTGAATTCATGGGAGACAATGCCACATAATAGACCTATGACAGGGGTAATACTATCTGCATATAATAACTCTTTAGGGAGGTCATTGGGTTGGTAATCACTTCAGGACAAACGCATGAAATTTGATCAATATTCACCATTTTTCCATCGGGCAGGATGTTAGCACTCTGTAAATCTATTTGGCTGATGAAAAAATGATGAAGGTAACTTTTTCAACCAACTTTGAGACCCAAAAATATCCTTTCGGATTTGGAGAGGGATCTCTCAGAAAAGGCGCGGTCTCTGCGCAGGATATGGCTTTACAAATGATGGCTAGATTTTAAAACCGGTGATGAAATGCTTCTGGTTATATTGGTGCAGGTAAGTAAAACTCGAGCTATGGGGTTGGTTTGAGGAAGAGATAGAACAAATGACTTAGTAACTAGATTTGAGAGGAAAAGGCTAGGTGAGGGACAACCTTCAGTGTTAATCGTAAAGTGTGGCGGGAGAAAAATAGAGGGAGTGAACTCAAGAGCTCTGCTATGGACGAATTCAGAGTTATCGCGAGAAGAAAATTATTTTTCTAAGTGGCGCAAACAAGGGGAATAGTACAGCAAATCCGCAGGTTCGAAAATTCATTCCAAAATAGATGATATGAGATATGAAATTAAAGATAACAGGAAATAAAATACTCAGAGAAAGAAACACAATACATCCAACTATCAAAACTAGAATCTTTAGATCAAAACACAGGACCTTTGCATTAAGTTTCAATAAAAAAACACTCAGAATTCTTACAATAGCATTTGTTTCTTAAAATTGCCAACCAACCTTAGTTACATTGAAAACATGAAATATATAAACTAGGGCGTCGCATGGGCTGCCCTCTATTCTAACTGCTAACTCTAGACTAGGGAAAACCGTGCCACATGCACAAGAAACTCTTCGCATGGCACCATCCAAAAATAGGCAACAATCATGCATGTCTAATAGTAACCATCTTCAAGTTTCACCACGAGATCAAATCATCCGTCAAGACCCGACGTAGGGAAAAAATGCGGTGTTGTTTCCCTCGATCAGTTATCCTTATGAACAGGTGTCCACCCAAAACCAGTTGTCTACAATGTTGGTCTCGCCTCTCGTTCCATGCCTATTTGTTGGGAGCTGTGCACAAAAAATGGTTGTGTGATTCCTGTGACCGATACCAAAATGGTGAGATGTTTTCAGAGGATGCGTATCACTCAAAAACTGTCGTGAAGGAAAATGTCTCTCGTTAAGACTCATTTTCTTGTGCAAAGGCGAGATACATATACACTTCTTATTCAGTTGCTCCACTTTCTCCGGGATACTGTGCACTCCCTTCTCCTGCTAGCCTTTGCGCTTCCTGCAACTGGAAAATAAAATTCTGAGCATCCTTAAGATTCCTTTTCAGCCACGTCATGCTCCCTCTACGACTCTATGCAGCTGATGCCTCCGTGGTCTTTGTTGCTAGCTATTGTTTTAATTCCCTGTTTTCCTGATAAAGCTCGGCAATAGCCAGCTTTGCCTGCTTCAGCTGCTGAGATGGTGTTTCCTCACTTGTCCCCATGGCTTCCACCTTCATGACCTCCTCGATCTTTCTCGGCCTACCTCTTCTCTGAGGCATTTGTTGTCCAGAGGCAGACGACCCTTCCATCTTCCCCTTCTATATGAATTTCTCTGTCTCAGTCATATTTTGTCTTAAAATTGTCTCTTTTGTAAGTGACAAAATGGATCCTTCTATGCTTCTGGGAATGGTTTCCGCATGCACGAAAGAATTCCAATCACTCTGAGTTTCATACCTCACATTTATGCCGCTCTGCACACCCTTTCCTGTACTCTGAAGAAAAGACATGGCATGACCAAGGTGAAATCTACGTGAAAATGTTCTGAGCAAATGTATCGAGGAACAACTCTGGAACAATTGGATTGGAAAAACAAAAGTTGTGATAAACAACTTAGGCCAGGTTCTACGACTAGAGGAACATGTTGAGTATATGAGATTTATAGAGAATCATCCCAGAGAGGAGAAACTGTTGGATATTGATGAATTTATGGTGACAAGAAGTTTCAAGTTGACTCTCGGATTATTCATGGAAAATACTTGCATGTGGAATGCAAGTGATACGATTTTTTGTGTAGACATAATACGAACGCTGCAATTATTCATCCCTTCAGCCTTCATAATAAAACGATAATAACTGTGGCACTTGCCGAAGGAACCTTTATTTAACCATTTGACTTGATGGGGGTACGTAGGAGCTAGTTTCCTAACGGGATTCGACCTTTGGGAAAATACAAGCCCACACCATGTATATAGTTTTCAACTCTGACACCCCTTTCCCTTTTCCAAAGGCCAACCAGCCATTTGCTGACTTCAACATCACGATATTACATACCTGATTTCACATTTTTGGGCGTCTGGATCACTATGTGACTTGTGACGGTGCTAACAACTGGCTCCAACGGGGATGTTGTCCTCTCTGTGAGGTAGCAAAGAACAATATACCAAGGTGCCTGACCATTGGACTTTATTTTACGTCTAGATACTAAGCAAAAAAAATGACGGATGTAAAAGAAAACAACTAGACTCAATAACACAACTTCCAAGACTTCAACATAAACTTAGGGCCTTCACTTCGGGCTTCAATTTGATTCTGACATACTGAATTGACTCAAATTAAGTGACTATTTACAATGACAAATGACTCAAACAAAATTTATTACATTAGGTAGCATTTGAGGAACCTACCATTTATAGGCCCCCAACCAAGACATTCCCCATCCAACCCTCTAAGGAAAAAAGTGTTGTCTCTATAGCATGCATTGACTCTATATGGTTCTATCCAAAGGTGATCAAACTTTTTGTGTTTCCCTTTTCCTTCATTTCATGCGTCCCATCTCATCACCAGATATCCCACCTGAAGATCCTCCTTCTTGGAGTATTTGTCGAAATTTTTCTTTATCCTCTCCTGGTGAAGTTGAGATCGATTATACGCCTGCTCCCTCGCCTGTTGGGTGTGGATCAGCTGGTTTATCCTTCTTTTCACATCATCTGGTTCGGCCTCCTTATCTTGCAACAGTTTCCTAACAGGCGGTCCCGACACAATAGGGAAAATTGCGTCCGCGTCGTAAATGATCTAAAAAAGGTGACATTGATATGGACTTTTTGGTGGTGATCCGATATTCCCATAGCACGTAGATAAGCTTCTTATGCCTTGATCTCTTATTTTCTTGCAAGATCCTTTTGATGATTCTGGTTAGGCTCTTATTCGAGATTTACGCTAACCTGTTTCCCTGTAGGTAATATGTTGTGGAATATCCCAAGGTTATATTATAGTCCTGACAAAACTTCTCCATCCTTTTAGACTTGAATGCAAACTCATTATCGTTATGATCTTAATAGGACATCCAAACCTTGACAAAATGTTTGTCTCCAGGAACTGTATCATGACCGTATCAGTGGCTTTCTTTGTGGGGACCGCCTCAATCCACTTCGTGAAATAATCGGTGGCCGTGAGGATCCATTTGTGTTGCATGGAGGATGGTGGTTTTATGTCACATATGAAATCTAGGCCCCATTGCATGAAAGGCACCTCGACTGATATTTGATTTAATGACATAGGTTGTAGCTTCCTTCTCCCGTCAAAAAATTGGCATTCGTGGAAGTTAGAGACCTCTTTATATACATCATCAAAATGCGTCAGATAGTAATAACCTGCCCTTAGGATCTTATGCATGGTGGTCTTCCAATAATGGTGCCCTCTGCAGTCTCCTTTGTGAAACTCTTGTATGGCCCACTTCACCTCGTCTTCCAACAAAGAGATTAGCAGTATTCCTCCGGGATCTTTCCAATATATAGAATTATCCAAAACGTAGAACTTAACCACCTTAAGCTTGAGGAATATCGCTTTAGTCTTGCTCACATCTAGAGGGGCCTAGAGATTTTCTAAAACGTATATGATGTATGTATACGATGGCGAATCAACGAAACACTGAGGTACCTGTGCAATGTTTTCTTCTTGAGGGCCCTCCGACAAATCAACATTGAAATTCATACCAATGCATCGTAGTCCGACTATGCCATTAGCTTCGTGAGGCCCTAACCCTTGGCCATATTTGTCAGCTTGATCTCAAGGTCGTATTATAACATGGTGGCTATCCACTTTCCTCTCCTTCCTTCTGGGTCGGGCTGGGTAAGAATGTCCTTTACCAAGCTACTGGGCACGCAGGCAATGACGTTGGAGTGCAAAATATACATCCTAAATTCCTTCAGAGCCTTTACTAAAGCATACTCCTACTTTTCCATAATGTCATACCTTAGGGGAGCATCATGTAGTGTTTGGATGAAGTAGGCTATGGGTTTCTCAAAATCCTGCTTGTCCTTCTGCAAGAGTACTCCGGCAATAGTGTGCTCTGAGGCGAATGAAAAAAGGAGAAAATCTTTCATAAAGTCTAGTCTAGCTAGTACAGGGGCTTTAGTCAGGGCCACTTTGATGTCTTCAAAGGACTTCTTGGCCTCTAGGATCCACTTAATCTCATTTCCTTTCCTGAGCATACAATTTATATGTTTTATTGTTTCCGCCAGGTTTGGGATAAACCTTCTTAAAAAATTTACCTTACCCAGGAAAGATTGTACCTCCTTTTTACTGCGCAGGGTACTGATCTTCAAAATCCCTTCAAGCCAGTTGGGGTCTATTTTAATGCCTTCTTTGGAAATGATGTGCCCCAAAATATTGCCTTCCTCTACTGCGAAATGTGATTTCTTCGGTTTCAGTGATATATCGAACTTTCAGCACTTTTGAAAAACTATTTTCGGGTGCTCAAGGTGTTGTTTATCGGAGGTAGAGTACACTGTGATGTCGTCAAGGTAAATCACGATGAATTTATCCTTTTCATCAGAAAAATCGATGTCCATTTCCCTATAAAATGTGGCACCATCATTCATCAGGCCAAACGACATCTTACCGTACATGAACGTTCCCCACGGAGTGGTGAAAGTCATCTTCTCTCTATCGTCCAGGTGAACCATGATCTAGTTATACCCTGATAAATCTTCCAGCATGGACATCCTTTGAGATCCCACTACCTTTTGCAAGATGTCGTCCATTTTGGGGAGTGGGTAGTGGTCTTTAAGGGACACCTTATTCAAATTTTGGAAATCCACGCATAGTCTAATTTTGTCACTTTTCTTTCTCACAGGTACTAAGTTAGCTACCCACTTCAAGAATCTCAAAGAAATAATGATTTTGGCATCGAAAAGATTTTTTACCTCTTTCTCGATTAACGGTAGTAACATGGGGTTTATCCATCTCAACTTTTGTTTGAAAGGATTCTAATCTTCCTTGAGAGGGATAACATGCTAGATTACCTTTGTGTCATACACTTTCAGATCATTGTAGCTCCACACGAAGCCGTCCGGGAAGTCCTTCATGAGTTCTATGTAATCCTGCTTGACCTCTAGACTGAGCTTGTTTGATAATTTTACCATCTTCGGCTCTGCCTCGGTCCCGATGTTGCAGTCTTCCACGTATTTTGTTCTTGTAATGATCTTGGGGTTCTTAGCCACATCATTTTCATCAAACATATTTTCCAGCGGAACCAACCCTTTGGAATTATTTTATTTTTTAGTTGAATTATATCCCTTCTCGTGATCTAGTTTTGGAAAGGGTCATCATCACTGCACGCATCTGCACACTCATCTTCATTGTCATAGTATTCCCCATCGAGGTTTGTGTTAGAGAACTCGTCGCTCATGAGGAGGAACCTTTCCACCTATTTGTCATCCTCAACCACCTACTAGTGTTTGATGTTATCGGGTACTGTCTGCCTGTGCCTGACCTTGATTTCATATCTTTTGTCTAGAAGAGAGGGGATATTGAAAACCGAGGCTGATGTGGCCAATGCATCGGTGATATGATTTTGTTCCTTAGGGATAGAGATCAGGTCATACTCTGAAAAACCTCCGAGGAGATTGAGAGCCATATTTTTGTAAGCGCGTAGTCTGGGATGTTTGGTTTGGTACATGCCCTTCACCTACTTTATTATTAGCTCAGAATCTCCACACAATGTATCTTCTGCGCACCTAGTTCTTTCAAAACTTGAAGGCCCAAAATAAGCTCTTCATACTCCGCCACATTGTTAGTGCATTGAAAAGAGATCTTGTATGAATGTAACTTCGTACTTGTATTAAAGGGCCTTACCCATATGCCAGCCCATCTCCCTCTTAGCTGACTGCACCGTCGAAACTCATGTTCCACACCCCGTATTCCGCATGGTCTTCTGGGTTGGCACGCTCTATGCTTTCCTTCATGGTTTCATCATCGACTATCATCGACTATCATGGTGGTCGTCGATCCTTCTTCCCCGAAGCTGATATCATAGTAGAAAATAGATGAACCCACTTCGGTGTCGATGACGTATATAGGATGGTTGTGGGGCTGCATTTTTATACTCACCATATATTTCAGCAGGACTTCCCTGTACAGTCTTCTGTCATGGCCAAACACAGGAATAGTGGCGTAGGTCATATCCATATGCAATGTTTCTTCTAGCTTCACGACCCACGATCTTGAGAGAAGCATGTCGAACTTTGAAAGTATTTTTACAACGACTATGTCCATGACCATGTTCTTGGTGGGGATTTGGGCCAACGATACGACCATGTCTTTCATTAGGCCCAAACATTTGAATTTCATTGAATCGAAAGAGAAAATGTCTTTGTATGGTCTAGTGACCTCTAGTCCCGGCTCATCCATGACCACCTTCGACATGAGATTATGTGATGCGCTAGAATCAAGCATGGAATTGTGTAAGTTCAAATCATGGATCTTTAGACTGACATAAAAAGGGGGGATGTCTTCCTCATTACTCGTCTCCTCGACACACAGCCCAAACAAAATGGCAAGGTGGTCATCTCGAACGTTCAAAGTATCGGGGGCCCCTCCTTTTTTCAGCATCTTTACGATTTGTTCTCGATAATCACCCTTTCTAATCAGCTCATTGAATGGGACAGATATTTTTATTTTTTCCATTTCATGTTCAAAATTGAAAAGGGGGCAGGTTTTCTCTACCTCTTTTCCACTCATTTCCCAGCCTGTCTCCAGGGATTTTTTGGGGATTTCCTGCTTCGACTTCATATTCTCAACTACATAATTGGTCACGTCATCCAGTCTCGATCAGCTCATAGAGGGTGCATCCATTGTAGGCCCCTTCATGGAGTCTGTTTGTTTCAGCTCAACACATGCATATTTACTCCCTAGGTTATACTTCTTCTGAAAATGCATGTTAGTGTTTTGATAACCTTTCTTAAATTCCTTTGTCTCCTAAGATGGTGCAACGTCAGTTTCGAGTATCATTCCATCATCGGTTTCTAGTGTGAAGTCTTTTTTTTGGCTCATATATCGATCGTGTTCACTTTTTTTCAAGAACACGTGTGGGTTTTTATCATCACAACAGTGCATCTGGTCATCGAAAGACTGGTCAAAATCCTCTTCTGCGTAGTTGTTCTGGAATGTGGGCCTTGTCTGTTGGTCACCTGGGTCCTGCTGCTTGATTTGAGGAATTTGACCCCTCCAGATATTTTGATTTCTGGGTTATGAGTCGTTTTGGCCTTGTGCAGCAGGTCTGTTCCCCACGGACATTCATTCCATCAATGTTTCCATGGTTTTCATCATGATATCAAACCTGTCATCCGAGGACCATGACATTGACGACTATGTGTCTCCCTGATGTCTTTTGTCGCTCTGATTGAACTTTGAATTGATTTTTCCCAACGCCATCATGTTCACTTCGACCTTGACGGTGTTACTCATTATGCAATCTAGGTTTTTTGACCTTCTTTCTCTTAGCAGTAGAGAAAATTCACTATCGAACAAATCTGTGTACCGCAGTTGCACAACACCAAGTGAGGGTTTTACTTCAGTAGGTATGGAGTTGTACACTTTCAGAAAATGAGCCGAAAAATCTTGCACCATTTCCTCTGGTGCTTTTTTCATGTTATTTTACTTTGTCAACAGCTGCAAAGGGTTATTCTTGTGCCCCCATTTATTCAGGAAGGATCTTTCAAATGTCACGAATGTTGGATTACTGAGATGGGTGATGAATCCGTAATAGAGCAATTTAATCCTTTTTTGTCATATAATCTAAGTGTTATATTAATGAAGAATTATCATCCAATAACTTCATAGTAAATAAGCAATGAACAAATAAACAAACATACACATACATAGTACACCAGTGTTTTACGTGGAAACCCAAATTGGGATAAAACCTCATAATGTTTTTTCTTATATGTCTTGAAGAATTACATTCATTGGAAGCACCAACTTCCTTTGTTTTCCAGGTACAACTGGAAGGAGACTCCAACCCCCTAGTTTCTCAGGATACAACCTGAGGGAATCTCCAACCCCCCAATTCTCTATCTACAACAAAAAGGAGGCCACAACCCCCTATGTTCTCCGTCTACAACCAGAAGGTGGCTACAACCACATGTTCTTGCCCTGTCCTGCCACCCTAAAGTAGAAGTAGAATGATGGAACCACTGTCAACCTGTCACTGTGAGATATACCTCTATAAACTTGTACCAATAAATCTAAACCATGCATCAACCTATACCTCAACTTGTAATCAAC
>JZKD02S0658569.1:127712-149526 GCA_000966675.3 Picea glauca
ATACCAAGGAGACATTTTCATTTTGAATCATCTTGTACTTGAACATTTAACTGGGGTAAAAGGAGGTTTCCCCCTTGAAGAGGCTTATTATCTGAAATTATCTCTTTTTCAAGGCATTGAGTACTTTTTTTGAGGTTTTTCTATGCTATATTGATATTTGGTTCTTAACACTCAACAACCCACAAGGGGTCACTGTCCCACAAATGGAGCCAGTTGTTGACCAAAATTGGTCACCTATATTTTATAGCTCTTGGATTATTAACAAATATTGATATAGGAAGATGAATTTTTTTTAAATATTATAAGTTCATTGTGTATCCCTCAGTCTCAGATTCACCACACATTTTTCGTATCGGAAATCTTAGTTCGTATGCTCAAGATATCCAGGTTTAAAGTTTAAGCAGAAAAGGGCACCTTTTTCATGTGAAATAAGGCTAATTGTTCATAAATATATCCACATTTTCTTGGGCCCAAGTGTTATAACCCTAATTTTCACCATACATACTTACCTGACATCATGCCATCTCATATGCCTTCTTTTCCAAGCCAGTACTAAACAACTCTTCTTAAAAACACCCTTTTTAAAGGCACATGCACCTTGCTCCACTACATCCCGCGTGTATACTCTAGCTAACCCACTACAACCCGTGTGTACCTACAAAAGAATGAAAATTGAAAGTTGTTGATGGAAGACAAAGTTTTGGGTAAGTTAACTAAACCTTTCGACCATGTATGGCCAATCATTCGACTAAATACCTAGATCCTTCTAGCCTATAAAAGAAGGGATAGGGGTCCCATTTGAAAAGAGGAAAAACATAGTAAAGAAGCTCTACCCAAATTCATATTTCCCATTGCCTAAGATTCTGCAACCATTGTGATTTCAACAAAGAAGAGAAGCAAGTGTGTTAGCAGTTGGTGCACAGTAAAAGAGAATCCCAGGACTAGATTCATGGAGCAGTGGTCGAATTCATCATTGTAAGTTTCTTTAGTGAAGTTAATAATAAAGAAGTACTTTTCCTGTCCCGACATATGAGGTTTTCATTGTTTATTACGTACATGTTGATTAAATCTCTAACCCATTAATCCGTAGATCAAATGGATGTGGAGTTCTTTGTTTTTCTTTTGTGAATGCAGGTCAACCTTGGGAAGAGAGTTGCAGTCAAAGAGAAACCAAGCAAGAAGAGGGATCGATACCAAACACCAGAAATAAGGTATGTTCACTTGATATTCTTAACTGTGTATTTGATTAAGAATAATGGGGATTAGGTCTGGGATGATAGTAAAAAGTAGGAATCTTTAGGTCTTTTCTACATGCATGATAAAACCCTAAGTGCTAGTTCATAGGGGGATTTTCCACTCACAACAGATTTGGCGACCGTACTGGGGATCTCTCGGGTTTTCTAGGGATACTTTTTGGTAGTTTTAAATTGGTTTCATCACCTTTTTTATGAGTTTATGCAAGAGTCTGAGCTAGTAGGGATTTTGGTCTTCCATACTAGTATTCCCTGCTTTCTTTGCTTGGTTGCATTCTCATTTTGGGAATTCACAGAGGTACATGTGGCTTGTATAAGGCCTGCATGCATGTAAATGTGCCCAAACTTCACACAGCCCGCATGGACACGCTAGTTGATGAAGTGACAGTAGCGTGGTTAATTTCAGAATTTTTTTATTAAAGAGGCAGTCATCCTCTTCCCTGTCAAAAGTGATCCTTCTAGGGGGTTTTCTAAAACTCATTCTGGTCTTTGTTTTTGCAGTTTGTAGCTTAGGTACCACTTCATATTGGTTTTTCTCTATGAAATTTTCCTTTAATTGTTTTTCTTTTCTGACAAAGTAAGTTTCTGAGTCTTCAAGAGATTCTGGTTCTCAATACTAGTAGTCTCTGCCATTGTTTGATTGTTTATTGTTTCATTTTTTGAAGAGGTGTAGAGGTAGACGTGGCCTGCATAAGGTCTGTATGTGTGTACATGCGCCTTGACCTTTTACAACTCACGTGCACACGCTAGTTGTTGAACTATTAGCTGCGTCCCTGCTGAGAATTTTTTTTATCAAGGAGAGGAAGTCATCCTTTTCCTTGTCAAAATTTATACCTCTCAGGGTTCTTCATCTCTGTCATAGCAGTCGACAACTTAGGTCTAATCACAACAATAGATTTCTTTTTCATTAAAACATTTTCCTCAAAAAAATTCTTTCATAGGGTTTTTAGACAAGTGTGAGAGTCTTCTTTCATCAGTTTGTGTGTTATTGTCAGTAACTCTTTGCAAGCTGCGCTTAGGTCAAAAGTTTTCTTGGTCTTTACTTGTCGTCATTTTTCATTTTTTATTTATGAGCATTAAATAAAATAAAAAAAACTCTTTTATTTATTGATTTGGTTAAGCAGTTGTTGGTTTTCATAAATAACTAGGAAAAGTTTTTCTTTCATAAGTTTTTGGTTGTTTACTTAGGACAATAAATAGCTCATAGTCGAGTGAAATCCTATTTTGAGTTTACTGTTCAAATATCTTAGAAAAATTTTAGTTTGAAAAGTTGATTAAAATTTTGTCGAGAAGAAGTTATTTTGTTTCCAGCTTTATGTTTATCTTTTCTTTCATCTCTCAAAAMATCACTAGTTTCACTTTCATAACCTTTGACTTAAGACAAGACATAAACATTAAYGATTAATTAAAATCAACTAGACTTTTTGTTTGTAGGGTCCATCAACTAGTCTAGGCTAGAGCCTCGATTTAGGTTGGAGAGGAAATTCTTCAAGGCTGCAAAACATACATAAGAGTTTGTGTTAGGGAGTGTTAAAATTCCAGTATCGTGAAATTTATCTGGGACCCCCCTCTAACATGAGGTTGCATGTGGAAAGGTAGTGGAGATAACCCCTCCAAAGCTGGACCAAGTGTAGTGGGGAACGCATATAGAGGGCTTGTTTTGGGATTATGTCGATTACATTTTCCTCAGAGATTCATGGGTCTCGAATCCATTCGAGGTCCTCAGTTGTCTTTCAGGCCACTTGCTTTTGATACCCTTGACAGGTTTTTGGCTTGATACCCTACTCATTGCGATCCACCCGAATGTCGACTATACCTGTCTCGTGACTGTTCACATGCGGGCAACCTAGTTGTCATTATTTTAGGGACTTACACAAGTGACCGCGAGGGTGGACCACGGTACCTAGGATAGACATCGGGCCACACTTTGCAGAGTATACCTGGAGGGTGCTTCTGTGTTCGAGTTTCACTTGCACTGGTAAGTTGGTCTAGTGTTGGTTGTTGTAACTGTTCTTCCAAATAGTTTAGTCATTGCTTATTTTATCTCGTAGGGAGTTTTTCTAGTGTGTGTTTTTTTTGAATAAATAGAAAGCCCTAGTGTGTCTTTGAGCTTCTCACATAGTGTAGGATCATGAGCTTCGTCGATCACGAAGGATTCTTGGCCTGCCACCAGTTACACTGGAGCCACCCCTGCCACCGCTAAGGCGAAAGCTAGAACAACAAGGGTCTTTTGAAGCGACCAGGTCACAGGAAATTGTGCCCGACCAACATCCGAAGGAGCCAACCATTTTAGACTTTGGAGAGGAATCTCTTGGTCTATACGAAACTCCAACCACTGATATTTTAGTGCCCATCATCATACATATTTATCCTTACATGCGCTGGCGACAGTGTCACACACAACAATGGAAACAAATGTTGCCACTTATTCTGGGAATTCTTCTATTCTGACTATGGTTGTCACCACTGGGGGTGTTCCACCTCCTAACGCACCATCGTTAGTCTGAGCCACCATGGTCTCAACTACCTCTACCTCGAGTAGTGGTACAATCCTGTCTTAGTCAACGGCCACTAATCCTTCCACACAGAGTGAGACAGGCCCTCTGTTCTCATACGGGATGCCTAGCTCAAGTATAAGCCCTATACACTCCTACTCCACTTTACAGACTTTAGGTATGGGGGAAGGAAGCTCTAACGCTCCTCTGTAAGGACTCATGGGGGGCACTTCATCTCCCTTTAATTCTTTCCCTTACAGAGGAGGTCATATACTTCCTTCATCCCCTTGGCTCGACGATGCCCACCAACAATCTGTCAGGTCGAACGCACACCATAGCTCATTCGGAGCAGGGAGTCAAGGACCAACTTCTCATAATATGCTGGTAGGTTCGACACCATTTTCTTTGTTCAATCAATTTGGTAATAACACTTTCTTGTCAGCTGCTTTACCAATTGGGGGCAACCCTGGTTACAGACAACCTAATCCTATGAAGGGTACTATTCCTCCACAGGGGGAACACCCAGGAACTTCTTCCGCATCAGGACCTTGGAATTCTTAGCAAGGATCAATGCCCTCGTCAGGAATTTCAATCAGGGGAAACTCTTTTCATAACCAATGGAACCTTGAGCAAGGTTCAGTACCTATGCCCATGGGATCGACATGGGAAAACCCTTCCCAAATTCCTCTGAATGTAATGCACACCCAACCATATACGTCCTATTTTGGGAATCAACCGATGATGTCTCCTCAAATGCAGAATCTGTATGTTGGTCATGGTCATGGTTTTTACCAGAACCAAGGACAACAACCCAACTTTTCTTAGCAACCAGGTGCTAGTCAAACTCCGGGCCCCTTTTTCCATGGTTATCACCAACAACCCAAACTACATTTCTTGGAAACATTGCATCTACCAGAATTAACAAGGTTGTTGAATGACCCTATCTGTAACGATCCTCGTTGGGCCCCTATGCCGAGAAAGTTTCCTTCGGACATACCAAAATTTGAAGCCAATCCTAACGAAGATCCAGGAGATCATGTGACTACTTTTCACCTTTGGTGCTCATCTAATTCATTGAAATATGACTCTGTACATATGCGATTGTTTCAATGTAGTCTCATTGGGAGTGCTGCGAAATGGTACATTGAACTCGACTGCTCAAGATACTCTTCCTTCGACAAATTGGCAATGGATTTCCTAAACCATTTCCAATTACCTGTGAGATATGACGTTGACACAGAATTGCTGGCCAATTTTGAATAGACAAAAGCAAACCATATCTCTAATCATATCTGAGAATGGAGATGCCAGAAGAGTTTGATTAAGGTGCCAGTCCCACCAGCATTCCTACTTGAGTGGTTCCTTAACTCTTTGATCCCACAATTATCCAAAGACGTCGCAATGTTGGGAAGTGTTAACAAACCCATTTCAACATGGCCAAAATCTAACTCAAGCCTCTACAAGCACGTAAGGGAGCATCCAAGGACCTCCTCTGAATTCAAATAATCCTACATCTATGAATGTGTATATGATGAAAGGTGATTCCTATATATCGACTAGAGCACATGATTACAGCAAGCCAAGCACCTCTGAGAATAGTAAAGAAGCTAAAACCCCATCTCTTCCTCTCTAGATCGAGAAGACATTGGGTGAAACCATGACATGCATCCCAAAAGGTACGTTTAAGAAGGCTTCTCACAACCCGAATGCAAGGGTTGCCCAGAACTACTATGTGGTGGAGGATTTGTCTCAAACCCCTTGTGTGATGTCTACTTTGGAAGTCCTCCAAAGCTACCCTTCCCAAATAAAGGGTCTGTCAACTGCTTTAGGATCTGTCGAGACTTGTAATTAAGGTATGATCATGCTTGATACAATCGACTTGAAACCTTGTCTCCCTTACCACGTAGCATTCCAGATAGTTGTGGCTTACACCACAAAATATTTTACTCGAAACATTTTCCGCACGGTGGTTGATGAGGGAGCCTCAACATGCGTAATGTCTTTGGAATGCTAGAAGGCCATTGGCTAGCCCATTTTGTCTCCATCAGCTACGCTTCTTACCACTTTCGACGGTCATTCATTCCAACCACATGGCATTATCCCCTCTTTTCCTATGCATTTAGGTGGGAAAATTGTGTGTGTCGAGGTTGAAGTGGTCGACGCATCTCTCAACTACAATATCTTGTTAGGGAGGAGTTGGGCCTACGCTATGAAAGCAGTAGTCACTACAGTTTTTCGGGTCTTATTGTTTCCACACGAGGGCCAGATCGTGACCATTGATCAGTTTTCCTTCTCCCGTCTTGACCCTTCATTGGGGGCATCCGCGGTTCCAATGATTGATAACCCTCAACCCGACGTCATCAACATAGGGGTTGGTTTTTGCCCAACTTTGATGGGTACTTTCAATTACCCACCTCCTCAAGGCAATGTTAGGTTCATATCTGACCACCATAAGGTTGATATTTTCCAAGTTTCGTCATTTTGCACAACTTACTTTAATGATATATGGATTCTTCCTTCCCCATCGGCCATGATGGAAGGGACAGGGCACCATGATATGTCCATTCCCTTGTCCTAGGAGGAAGTGGCGTACTCTTTATTCCAGAAAGATTCCATCGACCCTGATCCAACTCCCGCACAAGAGTTAGATCCAATTATAGAGCCTATTTGGGCTCAAGGTTCTCTCGCTGATAAATATTCTTTAGACTTAGTCTTTCCCTCAGATGAAGCAATCATTGAAGCAATGACTAGTCTATAAAAACCCTGGGATGATCTCCATCACAGATCTTACTTCCTCCCAGAGTTAAGAAGAATTGAAGTAGGGGAATTCACCTCGACTATGACTGGAGATAGGTCTTGTCCTATCAATCCTTTGGCTACACATGTTGTTTATGCCGAGGGAAATATGGAAACCATCGCAGAAACTATACCTATAAACATCTCCAGAAACCCTAGCGTCGTGGAGAGTTTTTTCGTCAGAGCTGACTGTTCCCCTGAAGAGATTCAAATCTACATGGATTTATTTAAGGAATTTTGCGATGTTTTTGCTTGGTCTTACGAGGAAATGTTAGGCATCGATCTAAAAATTGTTGAACATGAAATCACGACTTATCTTGATGTTAAGCCAGTTCGACAGAATCTTCGTCCAGTTAATCCTAAGAAAGGAGTAGCTATTAAGGTTGAAGTAGAGAAACTGCTCAAGGCAGGTTTTATCTACCCCTTCGATTTGACCCAATGGGTGTCAAACCCTGTGTCGGTTAACAAAAAATAGGGTACAATTCGCGTATGTACGGACTTCCGTGATTTGAGCAAAGCCTGTCCAAAAGATAATTTCCCCACACCATTTATTGACCATATAGTTGATGAATGCATAGGTTGTGAGGCCTTTTCTTTCATGGATGGTTTTTGGGGATATAATAAAATACAAATCAAACCCGAAAACCAACACAAAACAACAATCATTTGTCCATGGGGTACATTCACGTATCGTAAGATGCCTTTTGGTCTTAAAAATGTTGGAGCTACCTTTCAACGGCCATGTCTTTTTCTTTCCACGATCTCAAAAATATCATTGAGGCCTACTTAGATGATTTAGCATCATGATCTTTTAAGATAACTAATCATCCCATGCACCTCTGACTTGTCTTTGAGCGATGTCGCTACTTCCGGATTTGCTTGAATCCCAACAAATGCAGTTTTTGCTTGACGTCGGGCCATTTTCTAGGTTTCAAAGTTTCAACAACAGGGATCATGGTCGATCCTCTCAAGTTAGAGGCAATATTTCAGTTGCATCCCCCACATACAATCCTTCAACTTCAGAGTCTACAGGGAAAAACAAACATTTTGTGGTGTTTCATCGCAAACTATGTTGAGATCACAAAGGGATTTATGCGCTTACTGAAGAAAGATGTTCCTTTTCATTGGGACGATGCTGCTCAATGCTCCTTTGAAGCGTTGAAACATGCCCTCACAACTGCCCCTCTGCTTCGGCCACCCAATTATAACAAATATTTCTTATTATACTTGGCTGCAATAGATTCAACCATCGGCATGGTCTTAGTTCAGGAGGATGATTTTCTCTCAGAATATGTCATTTATTACCTGAGTTGAGGCTTGGTTGGACCAAAACTCAATTATTCTCATATCGAAAAACTTGCATTGGCATCAGTCCATGTTGTCCAATGGTTCTGTCGTTATGTTTTGTTTCGCAAGACCACCGTCACTGTCGTCATGAATCTGTTTCAATACGTGTTGACATGACGGGTAATCGGCAGAAAAATCAGTAGATGGATAGTTTTCCTCCAGGAATTTGACTTAGATTTCATTTTGGCGAAGTCCAAAAATTCAATGTTATTATTGGAACTCATCTCGGAACTTCCGGTCGAGTCAGGGGATGTTATGCCCAAAGAGTCACCTATTCAAGGAGACATGTTTTTGATAACATCTTCGGACCCCTGGTATGGAGATATACTTGTATATCTTCAGAATTTGAAGTGACCCAACTCTGCTTCTTGTGATGAGTGTCATTGTATATTCCATCACACCAAGAACTATCTCATACTCGAATATATTATGTATCATCGAGGTGTAGATTGTATCCTTCGCCAGTGCCTCATTCATGAAGAAGCAGAAATCGTGCTTAACGATTGCCACACTAGAGCATGTGGCGGTCATTTGTCTGGGTTGGCAACAACCCAAAATATTTTACGAGCCGGTTACTTCTGGCCAACACTAATCAAAGATTGTATCTCATCAATCAAGAAGTGCCACCCGTGTCAAATCTTCTCACAAAATATGAGGGCACATCCTGCTCCCATGTTTCCTGTCATCACCATTGGCCCCTTCACCAAGTGGGGGATTGATTACACTACCTGCAACCCTCCTTTAGAAAGGGGGCACAATTATATCATTGTAGAAGTAGACTACTTCACCAAGTGGGTCGAAGCTATGCCAACATTCAAAGATGATGGCAAGATTGTTGCCCTCTTTTAGTTTAACTAGATTATAGCATGGTTTGGTGTCCCGAGAGAGATTTTCACTGACCATGGTAGTCACTTTCAAAACACAATGATGACTGAGTTAACATCAAATCTTGGGTTGAGGCAAGAACATTTTTCACCCTACTACCCTCAAGCGAATGGTCAGATGGAAGCTATCAATAAATTTCTTAAGACCATCCTACAGCAAATGATCAATTCGGCCAAGTCAAATTGGCATTTGATGTTATACTCGACATTATGGGCCTACCAAATGTCTGTTAAGATTGCAATCGGTTTCTCACCTTTTCAACTCGTTTACGGGTTGGAAGCAGTCTTTCCCATAAAATGTCATATCCCATCTTTAAAGTTGGAAGTACAATTATTGCCAGACACTTCACCACTTGAAGAGTGTTTATTATATCTCGAGCAGCTCAATGATCAGTTTCATGATGCGGCCTTAGCTAACGAAGCTCACAAACAAAAATTCAAGTGTCAGTATGATCGATCCGTTCGTCCTCGGATTTTCTTGGAAGGCGACCTTGTCCTGGTCTACGACCAATATAAGGACCCCCTAGGGGCAGACAAGCTCAAACACATGTGTTTCGGACCTTTCATCATAAAAGAGGTTCTAAAAAAGGGCACTTATCATTTGGTAGATTTTGAGGGAAATTCTTTGGCAGATCCTAGAAATGGGCTCTACCTCAAGAAGTATTACTCATAGGTAGGTCACCTTGGGTAACTTTTGTAACATATGTATAGTCTTTGTACTATTAAATTTTGGTTTCTTTTGGTTTTATGGAAGTGTTGTTTTTGATGTTATTTGTCACTGTGGTAGATGTCAAGTGAATCATAAGTGTGCGTTGGATTCGCAGATGGTGCTAGCCAACACACTCGGAGGATTGCCTCTACAACTTGGGTAATTTTTGGACTTCAGGGCTAGTTTCTATCTTTAGGAGGTATATGTTTAGGCGACACCACAAAGAATGTTGTCGAATAAAGTGTAGTTATTGAGTTTCTTCATGATTCTTTTTCACTTGGTATCTCTGACCTCCGGGTCTATTTAGATGCTCAGCTGGTTGTGTCTCAGTTAAATAGATTCTGCTGTGTTCATGATCCTACTTTACATCGAAGGTTCCTTAGGGTACGTCTCTTAGAACAAAGATTTGATTATATTACATATTTTCATGTTCCTAGGAGATTAAATCAAGTCACAGATACTCTAGCTAATCAAATTTTAGATTGGCATCTCACACACATATAATAAAGTCACACACATGCACATTTAAATACATTTTTAAAGAAAATGTAATCCATAAGACATAAAAAGACATAAAAATACATATATAATATCAAAAAGTATTAGAGTACATGTGTGGGTGAAAGCACCTAAAAAATACGTCTAGTAATGAGTCATAGGGCTTATGCCCTCAAAAATATACAAATAGTGCCCTCGTCACTTGAAAATTCCATCCTAACTAAGGACGGGGCCTGTTGGCCCTTTTGTAATGGTCAACGACATTTTCCAAACGCCGAAAAAGTTGGACCCACATCCGTCGTACCCCCACTACAAGAGGTTGCATAGATGGTGGAATATCCTTGATCTCTGCCATGGATACTATGCGAGTAAGCGAGGTGAATTTTTTCTCTACTCGTCTCAAAACTCTCTCAGCCTCACCAGCTCGAGGTACTCCTGCTGCTGCTAGCCCATCGGCTGCCCCTGGGGCTGCCTCTGGTCAAGGATGTCGTTTGTTCCTCACATAGTATGTTGGTCACACTAGCCCCACATATTCACATAACAAACACAGATCTTTCAGATACTCTGTTGTATACAAAAAATTGATATATATAAAAAACAACATAAAAATTACATATATGTAACAAAAAAAATAAAAAAATGAAGCAAACTTACCCATCTCTCCTTGCTGCTCTCTAGGAGGTATAGCCATGTCAGGATCTCTTGAGAAGTCAATCCCAACATAGGGGTAATCCTCTATGACCAATATTTGTCATGAAAACCAAGCAAAAAAGTTGTCATCAAAGGCCTCAATGGTCCTTCCCCCCCCTGTCGTGGCAGGAGCACTGCCCATCTGCATAACATGGGAAGAGAGGCCTAGTGCCCTCATACCACCTCTTGAGGGATGAAACTAGGCACTCTTTCAAAGAAGAAAGAGCAAATAATCGTTCCAAACCTGAAGTTCCTCTGATTCCAAAACCGACAATCTGTTAGATGCCTCTTCATACAATCCAGTAATGTGGTGCTCCAATAAAAAAATTGTGCATTTAAGCATTGAAATGCACAATTCATTTGTGCACGGGAATCCTGATGAAAAGACATAGACCCAGTAATCCACCTGATGAGAAACACTATCACTTGCAGTGATAAGTCTGAGATCTTTCTTATCGGTACTTGCGAGCTCGTTCTGTCTGTACCCGCCTCACAATGGAGTCCAATCAACTCCAATATGTTGTGAGGCCCAGAGGGAAAAGTATGAAAATTGACTAGTTCCCCTCTCTTGGAGAGGCCATTCAGAAAGTATATATCCTCTGTCATTGCAACCAATGACTGCCCATCTAGCATAAAGGCCTCTGCGTCAGGATGCCAATAATCAACCAAGGCATTCAATAGCCTAGGTTGTGCTCACATGAAAGGACATAGAAATTTTTTTAACTACCCACATTGCATTAATGTAGCAACAGCATTAAGGTCCTCCCCAACCAACACACTAATATCCTCATGCTCTCTTTCCCTCCAGTGAACATACATCCTACAAAAAACCCAATTCAGGAGGGTTAAATCTTGTTTTTTTTTTTTTTAATTTACATTAAATGAAGGATCCATGCGGGTTGTAATGATGACAGTAGCATGTACATGCGTGCATATTTTCCTCTGCCTACGTGGACTTAGGGCCGAACTTTTAAAAGGTCGTTGCCCCTCCAAAAAATGAATTTAAATGCATAAAGAAATAATTAAATTGCAAGAGAGAGTAGTGAGTACTTACTTGGTCCAAGCGGATGGTCGTTTCGTCCACTGAAGCTCCCATAATCAACTCTTTTCAAAAGGGGTAGTTTTGGTTTTTTGTCAATTTCTCAATTAGAAGAGGTGATAATGAGCTGCCAGCTTCTATTTATAGACTTTTGGCCTCTTTTTGTCAATTTTTTGGACCCTTTTGTAATTTCTTCTAAACTGAAAAATCATTTAGTATGGTTCAGGAGTTTTCTTTGGATTGTCATGAGAATTGCTCTTTGGGTATTTGGAAATTTTTGGAGTTTTGGGTCGTTTTGAAGGTCCTTTGGTAAAAAGACATTTTTTCCAACAAGTTTCATTTAAGATAGGATTCCACCTCCACTTTTTGCATCTTATTGTCTTTTTCACTTTGCCATAGGATCGATCCTACCAAGTTGTGACACAAAACCATCATTGTTTCTTTAGGATTGTTGTAATTTAAGTGGTACAACCTACCTTAACATGGATGCCCTAAGTAGATCCTGGTTTCAATTTGGTGTCCATGCTATCACTAAACGACTATAGGCTTGGGAGTCCTTACTAGCTTTTCCTGATTACGAGTTTGATCCTCATTTGCATAATTTCGTATCACTCTTGATATCACCCTCGGGACTCCCAAAATTTAATGGGTCTTCTTTTAATCTGTTTTCAGACCCTCTAAATGTGAAAATATTGTCGAGAAATCTTGTTGACCTTCACGCTCGCTAAACTGAAATTTGAAGTCACGTCTGTCTGACGATAATTTTCCCCTTTTTCGGTCTGGATGGTCAATTGTATGAACAAAGGTATACTCTAGAAGCCTTGGTTCTCTAGAAGAGTACTCTCAGGTATAATTTTAACCCTTTTTTGGGCCTAAGGGACTAAATTTATGAAAAAGGAACCCCCACAGAGTCCATAGTTAAGCTCGTTTCAGACTCCCTAAAATTGAAAAGAACATCGAGTGACCTTATTCTTTCACACTCGTTAAAATGGTCCAGAAGAACATTCCTGACGGAGTCCATAGTTGAGATTTTTTCAGACTCCTTAAAAATGAAAAAATTGTTGAGTGACCTTGTCTTTATCACACTCATTAAAATGGTTGTGAATAGACGTCTGGTCGGTGCTATTTTACCCCTTTTTTGAGCCGACTAGACTATATTGCAAAAAGGTACCCCCGCGGAGTCTCCTTTTACGTTTTTTTTAGACTCTCTAAATATGAAAAACCACCAATCTTACCTTCTCTGGGCTCGTTAAAGTTACATTGAAGGACATTACCATTGTGTGTCTTGTTAACCGCGTTTGCATACCTGTGTCTTTGGCCTAATGTCGGCTCCATGTTGCTCTCAACTGAACCATCTGAAGCATGCCTTATACGCAAGCCTTGTAGCACTTTGCCTTTGCGTCTTGACACCTTTGGCCCCGGGAGGGATTTTTCCAAATGTCCTTGCTCTGAACATCAGTATTGTCCTTGCGCTTAGACCTAGTATGTTTGTGACACTCGTTCCTCCATTGTAATGTAGCCTTCTTTTATTCTTTTTCAAGATTTCCAAAATTATTGAAAAAGACAAAAAACGAAAAAAAAAAAAATCCAATATACCACAAAAAGAGGAAGGGAAAAGTATTTTCTTTTTTGGCAGCACAATGAGTCACCCTTGGACAAAGCACATCCTTTCGTTTGTTAGTCAAGCTCTGGGATTTAATATGATCTTAGTTAGTTGTTCTCACTACATAGAGTTGTGTCCTCCTCCATTTGGTTATTCTTCCAAACATATGGAGAGTTTGTGTTGCCTCCTGCATCGTGAACTTATGTCAATTCCATCTTGCCTGAGTCTCATCATTTTTCGTGTTATTTTCCAAGGGAAGTTTTACCAAGCCCAAGTCATCCCCTCTACATTTTTTCTCTTGCCCTCATGCCCGACCATCCGAAATTCCAATCAAGTCTTTACTTGAAATCAATGAAGCCTTCATTCTGATCATCAAGATCCTCTAGTCTATGCCTGAAGAGCCGTCGAAGACCTCTGGGTAGTGAAGTCATACACTCCTATTACACTCCTACCTGAGTTTTTAATATTTTGAAGTTGTTGCTCGAGCTCTGAAGACCTCATCTCCAGCCATCAGGCCTTATCAACTTCTAGAATATGGATATTATACATGTATATCTTTTTTGATTTCGAGATGTAGCTCTGTTGTGTATTTCTCACGGCTACACTTTATATAGTTATATGACATGGATATACAGTGTATTTGATTGGTAGCCATGATTTTATTTCATCTCAAGCATGGGTATGCCCACCTCGGTGAGATAATTTTTCTTTTGTAGATGGCACCTCCCGAATTTTGGTCTCTAGGCTCACTGGTTTGGTACGTTGATAAAGATTGATAATGTATTTCGGCCATCAGATGCTCTTCTAACCTCACACATTGGGGGGCATCTGTTATAACCTTAATTTGCACCAGACATATTTACCTAACATTAGTCCATCTCATATGCCTTCTTTTCCAAGCCATTACTAAACAACTCTTCTTAAAAACACCCTTTTTAAAGGCCCACGTGCCCTGCTCCACTACAACCCGCATGTACACTCTAGCTGACCCACTATAGCTCGCGTGTACCTACAAAAGAATGAAAAATGGAAAGTTGTTGATGGAACATACAGTTTTGGGTAATTTAACTAAACCTTTCGACCATGCATGACCAAGCATTCGACTAAATACCTAGCTCCTTCTAGCCTATAAAAGAAGGGATAGGGGTCCCATTTGAAAAGAGGAAAAACATAGTAAAGAAACTCTACCCGAATTCGTATTCCCCTTTGCCCAAGATTCTGCAACCATTTTTTGATTTCAACGAAGAAGAGAAGCAAGTGTGTTAACATTTGGTGCATAGTAAAAGAGGATCCTAGGACCAGATTCATGGAGTAGTGGTCGGCTTCATCATTATAAGTTGCTTTAGTGAATTTAATAATAAATAAGTACTTGTCCCATCCCACCATATGAGGTTTTCATTGTTTATTGCGTACATGTTGATTAAATCTCTAACCCATTAATCTGTAGATCAAATGCATGTGGAGTTCTTTGTTTGTCTTTTGTGAATGCAGGTCARCCTTGGGAGGAGATTTGCAGTCAAAGAGCGACCAAGTGTGAAGAGGGATCGATACTAGACACCAAAAATAAGGTATGTTCACTTGATCTTCTTAATTATGTATTTTCTTAAGAATAATGGGGATTAGGTCTGGGATGATGGTAAAAAATAGGAATCTTTAGGTCTTTTCTACATGCATGATAAAACCCTAAGTGCTAGTCCGTAGGGGGATTTCCCACTCACAACACCAAGACCCATGATATTATTAATTTATATTGGGTTCAAAACCCATAAAAATCTATCTCTAATAGGAACCCGCCATAATTCTCCATTTTTCTCGCATCTCTTTTTCCCCTCTTCCTATACTTAGTCTTATTTTCGAAATATTTCTTTCCTACCCATACTCTTCCCTTGTTTACATACTTAGTTTTATTTCACAATATCATTGGTTTTATTTCTTGTGAGGTTGGCAGAATCACCTCACTAACCTGTCACACTTTACCTCCTCACTTCACCTCTTGTTGGGTTGGTGGACTCATTTCCTACCCCTCCATTCCTCTCACTCTATACTCTCATTATCTCACACTTAGAATTTTTTTTTAAAAAAATACCCACTCACCCCCTCACCACTCCATAATTATAATTTTTCAAAGTCCTTTTGGATTCACCTCACCCCTCCCCCTTACCTTCCTCACCCTCATGAGTCTGAAATTATGCCCCCCTTATTTCTCCCTCTACCTAACTACCCTTCTCCACCTCACCCTACATCACTCCCTAACTCCACTACCTACATTTTCCCTTCCCCACTTCCACCACCTACAAACTACCCTTTCCATATCCCCTCTCACGAATCCCTCCCATAATTAAAATATTATCCAAAGTTTCACATATTACACCACCAACCAATAAGATTTTTCCACATACCATACACTCTTGTAATGACAAATGGAGACCTATGAAAATATGACAAGTGGAATCCTACAACTGGATTAACATGGCAGCTAACAAATGTGACACATGGAATATTATGGAGGGAGGCACATGGCATAGTTTTATTGAAGAAACATGGCACACTCTTATTGGATACACATGACATATTTTTGACCTATCACATGAAGACATGTGGAATCTCATCATTGGTTACATGTGGTAGTATACCAGTGGCGACACATGGTAATATCTGGTTGGAACATCATCATGATGACTCAACATTGACTTGACATGAAGACATGTGGAATATCATCATTGGTTACATGTGGTATTATACCAGTGGCGACACATGGAAATATTTGGTTGGAACATCATCATGGTGACTCAGCATTGACTTGGCATTTAAAAATTATATTTTATTGTTCAGGTTCCAAGGGTGGTCGAATTAAGTCCATGGCTTCTTCTTATTTGTCCCTTGTCAAATGTACATTACACTTTACATTTTAAAAATTGAAACCTATTAAGTTCCCATGCATGTGGGATGATTTTTATGAAGAAAACTCGAATTTCATGAAGAAAAGGATGAAATTCATCCAAGGGATGAGATTTTCCCATCAATTTTGATCGACAGTCATTGAGTGTTAATCTTGTGCAGACCATAACATGAGCTCCAAGTGTCAAAATCACACAAAATTTATACCATTGGAAAGTTATTTCGATGAAGAAGATGATGGTATTGGTTTCAAGGGATTAAAGTGGCCATATTGGTCCCAAAACTTAAAATATCAGTCAGCTTCATTTTTAATGGGCATGCGTAACAACTAAACTTCACGATCTCATATCGTGAGATACGGGCGACGGATTTGGGAAAATATTATATCGTTGGAAAGATAAGGCATTGAATATAACATCTGAAGTGATTTACATGGCCAAAAGGTTGACTATCACTTCTAGGAAAGCAAAACAAAGTCCCCCTCTTTAAAAGGGAAATTAATTGAATTTTGAAAATAAAAGTTTATTTAAAAACTTTTATTAAAAAAGTAAAGGGACTCATTTTAGATATGATATGTTAATGATTTAAATTCATTAATAAGAACTTAAATGAGGCATTAATTAAATAATACTTTTCAAGAAGAAAAATGTATGGGAATTTCAAGAGAGAGAAAAAAACCCTAACTACTCAAGTAGTTAGAAAATCTCATCTTAAAAAGAGAAGAAAGGATTCATCAAGGGTTCCAAGAGTCAAAATTATCAAAGGGGTAGGGGAAAATATCATAGGAAGAAGAAGGTACAGCCATGAATACACAACCAAGCTTATGATCAAAGAAATAGATGTCCATCTTCTCCACTCTTTCTATTCTTCTACACCATTTCTCATAGTTTTATGCTTGAGTCTCTGAATTGGGCACAAGGCTGAGCTCTTGAGTGTTCTTCTTGTATTCTTCCAAAATATTTTTCTTGTATGAGCATGGAGTATTTACAGCCATATACATGACTATCAAATATTTTTTAATGAAGAACATTGTTTATGAATAAACTCCACAAAGAATTGTTCCGGGGTTGATTTCGACTGTATCTTGTAACTTTGAGTCTTAAGTATGAGGTATTTGAGATTGACCTATCAAATTAAATTTTGATATTGATAGTATTTCTCTTTTAAAATTCTTTGAGATGATCAAATTATTCTCTCCTATTTTTCCTGAGGAAGACATGGATGCATTTATATATGATTAAGAAGATTTTGTATGTGATGTTGATCTGTTGGGCGGGGGCCTATTTTGAGAAGGAAGTCTATTTTGGGCGCAATCCTATTTTTTGGAGAAAGATCTATTTTGGGAAAGACCTATTTTGGGAAATAAATACCTAATTTTGGAGCACGCGCAATAGGTGGCAAGAAAGAAGCATGCAGAAAAAGAAGGAAAAGAAGCATGTAGGAGGAAAAGCAATGTGGTGTGTAGGAAGAAAAGCCTAACCATGATAGGGTTAGGGTTTTTGACAAAGATTGTAATGGCTATAAGCATATAAAGTAGTATAAATAAGGACCTAGGAGGTCTAGGTGAGAGAGATGTTAGTTAAGTATTGAGAGTTAATTGGTTGGGAAGCTACTGATTGTAATAAATTTTTTAGAAGAGTTGAATAAGTTAGTCTTTTGAGGGTTGTGTCACAAGCCGATGAGCCTGGTGTGATCTAGTCAGCCTCACAGAGGGTACTTACCCTCATTTTGATTGTATTACTAAATATGCAATGCACGCAGGGCAATATTTTGCAACAAAATAAATAAAAGAGAAAAGAAGCCAGATCTTTGTGGACGTAGCCCCTGTAGGGGGTGAACCACGGTAAACCTTGTGTTATGTGTGATTGTTAATGAATGATTTACTTTTTGTTGATCATTATCTTAAGAATGAATGTTTAAAGTAGTTATATCATCATGCATGCACAGGTTTAAAGATGAATGAATCATAGACATAGATGAATGATTAACAAGGATAATGCATAAGGAGGAAAGAACCCTACCACAATCCCCACTCATTCCTAGACTACAAACAACTTAGTATTGCAGTCCCCCATAAACATTATCTCGGGTGAGACTATGTTGTGCACCCTATGCATGGCGTTTCCTTCGAGTTTACCAGGAGGGTTGATAGTTTTGAGGGTTTTTTTGGAAACATGTTTGAGATCAGAACCTGGGTTAGCCCAAGAAGAAATTAAAACCCAAAAAATGGTTATGTTGTCAATTAGAACTGCACATGATTGAGTGGACGAGATCTGTGGAAGAAAGTATATAAGGTAATGTTCAGGCCATGGAATCCAATGAAGGCGGAGATTGAAATATGGTTGAAGAAAAGGAACTTGAGTTTGCGCAAAAGGACAACATAAACCATAATTTAACATCGTGCAAATATCTGTACAAATATGTGGTTAGTGACTTGCATGAGGTATTTTTCTATGATTTCTTGCATTTGTTGTATGAGTGGTTATTTAGGTTAAAGGACAACCACCCTACGAATCAGATCAGAAAGCTGGAGTGAAATCCTGTGGAGATCGTGTAGTTATAGAAAGTTAATAACAAATTCATGCACGCAGTAGATTTCTGGTTAGACATTATTTTTGTAGGGTTTATCACTGAATTTGCAGTAGATACCGTGAATTCCTACAATGGAGCAGAGAAATATTTTGTAAAGGGACCCAGAGGTAGGTACATCATATTGATGTATACTTCAATCAATATTTTATTGTATGACAACGATGTGATCACCATGGAATCAGATAGTTAAATTTCCTTACATGCATGGGGGAAGGGGGGAAGCATTGACAGGAGGTTGAGAAATGGATAGGGAGATGGATAAGGGAAAGAAGAAGAAGGATATGGACCTAATCATGATGGAAGAGGATTAGATAAAGAAGATAATGGAAAAATCTGGAAAGACGTGTAGCGAAATACCCTACCAATATAAAATGAATAACAAGAAGAGAACCATAGCCGACAGAGAGGGCTTGGCGAGCGATGAAGAAGAGGTAGAGGATCTTCGGGTTGTGGAGAATATTGAGGAAATCCTAAACATAACATATGAAAGGAAAACAGGAGGTCTATAGTCAGGAAAAAAAGGCAGAACTCCAATCTAGATCATCATCAGTGTGGAACCTACAAACTCAGGTGTGACTAATACACCATAAAGAACACTAGTGTTTACACAACCCAAATTTAGTGGAAGAAGAAAAAAATTACAAGGATCCAATCAAGGAAACTCAACTGGGGGAGGAAATTCAGGAAGTAACATTCAATTATCTACACCACGCGGAGGTAGTAGTTCAACACAGTTCAAAATGTTAGGGCATGATCCCATGATTAGATTACCATAATTTCGGGGAGAGGCATCATAGGACCCCAAAAATCACTTATTCATATGTGAGAATATATGGGAAGAAAATCATATCACATATGAGGATACAAATCTCACGCAGTTAGCTATCACACTAAGAGACTATGCACTGGATTAGTACATGAGCCTAGATGTAAACAGTCCATATGGAGTACCCAAGACTATTATAGACATGAAAAAACTATTGGTAAGCAAATTTCAGAAGCCCAGCTCAGAATACCAATACATGAATGAAATGATTGAAATCCAGAAGAAACCAGGTGAATCTGTTTGGGAGATTGATCATAGATTCAAACATCTGAAACGTAAGTTGAAATATGAAATTATTGACATGCAACATAGGTACTTATTTGTGAACTCATTGTTACCATACTTGAAGTATCCAATAAGACAACAGAAGTTCCAAAATCAGGCAGAGGCTCTACAAGAATCCATGCAACTGGAAGAGAACAAGTATCAACAGACAGATCCAATAATAGAGGAGCTGAAGGAGGATTTGAATAATCTAACATTTCAACTTAACCAAAATAAGGGAAAAGAGAAAAGATAAGTTGTTTGGTGTATGATTTGTAGGACAGAAGAGCACCATAAGAAAAATTGTCCAACTTTTGTGTAGTACATGGAAACATGGGTGCCAAACCCTTTGCCAATAGGATGACCATGGAGCGATATTTGTAAGATGCATGGGCATAATCCATATCATTTTACATTGATGTAGAAGTATAAGACAGTACCAAAAATTTCATATTGAATTTTTGCAAATCAATCGGTCATGATGGTAAGGATTGTAGAACGATGGAGCTGATGAGAGAAAAAACTTCAAACACTTATAGGGTGAAATAAGAAATGATGACAGGACAAGCTACACCTCATTTAAACCAGGTACCACCACCATACAAAAATGTGTAGTAGCAGTACAACAATGTGTAGTCGTAGTACAATAATGTGTAGCCATAGTGTAACCCCGCACAATATAGCCAGATACCACAGTACAATGCATCACGAAGAGAATGAGGTGGATACATAGATGGAGGATGAGGTAGAGGAAGATTTGGACAAGGGAGAGGACCATTAGTGTGCCAAAATTTCCAACAACTAGGAAATTATGCAAGGGATTTTCCACTTCTACCAGCGGCATATATGTACTTTCACGTAGGAGAACATGACATAGAAGACTTCCCAACACACTTGGGAAAGATCCGGGAAAAAAGGAACCAGAACAACCAGAATGTCCAATGGATTTGAGAAAAATCCATGGATGATGGGAGAAACATCAATATAGTCACTCGAGGAGGATCCAATATAGGAGTTGATGCAGCAAAAGAAGATCCAACTCAACACCAATGGGTTAAGAAGAATACTAAGCCACAGAAGTAGTTTTACATGCGTGTTGAGGAAAAGATATGAATTGATCTTACTCAAACATTTTCATACTTTACTTGGCTAAAGTAAATTAGATGGGAATATCACCCTATGTTTATAGCCAACAAAAATAATATCCTAACTCACAAGTATTAATTACGAGTGCTTAGGCTAGTCTTTTATCAACAAAAAAAACTTGCTAGAAATTCACTTTTTGTGTATTTTCTGAATATATCAATTGCTGAAATAAATGTAAGAAAAAAAGTAAAGACACCAAGATGATAATAAATACAATTGAGACATAAAGAAATCCTTTATTTCATTCCAATAGACCAAAGAGTCATTTTCTTTACAAAATATTATACATAAATCTTGGACCAAAGTCAAACTTAGACATCCTCAATGGAACCTACAGAAGGACCTATGATAGAAAACCAAAACTGAATTCTAAAATTTGGACAAACTTGCCATAGATTACGGCCCACTCGACTCTACACAATAGCCTTTGTCAGTCATGAAAACTAATTCACAAACAGACAAGTCTACACAAACTATCAAAGATAGATCAACACCTCTGAAGAACAATTGTCTGAATGATTTGATTCAGCCCTAAATATTGTTGTCTACAATAAGACCCTACTATCATAAAAGAGAATTAAGCTATGATGAATACATGAATGAATGAAAACTAAATTATATCAACATAAACTCAAAGAGAAAACCTTAGCATGCTTCTGCCTCTCTCCTCCACTTGTTCCTCCCCTTACTTCTGCTTTTAACAAATTAGAATTGGTTGAAGTAGTTGAACCAAATCATTAGTTAATATAACTAAAGACTCAACTAACTTTAGTT
>JZKD02S0658569.1:149594-165679 GCA_000966675.3 Picea glauca
GGTGGGACCCCTTGTGACCCCCTTTAGTTCATAACAATCATAACCATCATAACATTACCATTAGTTAAACAAACACACCCCCTTGTGACTCCCCTGAAACACATTTACTTTTGGCAATTTTAGCTCATGAAATTTGAAAATATTTCAAAATAATACTCATATATCCAAAATAAAACATGCTCTCCAAAATCCATGAAGTCCACCATCATAAAAAAATAAATAACATAAAATTAAAAAGCCATATTTTCCATTCTGTGATGCAACCCTTTCTTGGTTGTTGTTGTCACCTCTTGATTTTCCTGAATTAGCCTTGTGTTGGGCAAAGTCTTTAGTCTTTATCTCACTGATCACATGGGAACAATCGTCCCTGAAATGCATCCGTGAAGAAACAGATTTGTCAGAGTCATTGGAGGGTGAGCAAGGGGCAACAATAGCTTTTCCTTTATCAAATGCATGGTGGGATTCAATATTCAATCTCTTGTTGGCATGGGAGGAATGCACTCATGAGAGGTTAGGGGCATCTTGGATAATGGGGTTCAAAGGTGGAGGAGTAGGTAAAGTCAAGTTTTGCCAGCCACAGTGTTGGGAGATTGTCGGGTGAATAATCTTTTGCCACCCATCATTTTCAGGGACTTTAGGCTGTAAAAAGACATGAGGAGGCATAGGGACGCTGGTGGCTTGAGGGGCTTGGAAAGGAGGCCTTTTAGGCCTAGGTTGGACTATTCCTTTCCCAATCCAATTAAAAAATCCAGCATGAAACAATTGGCCAAGATCTTTTGAATCAACATCAAAATGTATAGAGAACTTGGGCCTTCTTGGGCCTCGGTTCTAGTTACCTCTACCTTTGTTTCCTCGGCCATGGATTCCCCGACTGAAAAAACTCATCCTGCATATGTAAACGATTAGAAAATAGTCTTTTAAATAACCATGCAAGACAAATCTTAAAAATATGAAATAGATTTCGCTCATAATGTATCAGGCTCATGCAATCCAATCCATACAATTGTTCTAATGTTAATAAACAAGCAGAGGGGTGAAATAGTGTTCTGGGATGCGTGAGGGGTTTGTATTGAGCGAAAATATGATGTAATGAAAAGGGATAAGAAATGGACATTGCTCAATGATAACAACAATCAATTGTAAATCAACCAAATAAAACCTCATTGCAATCTACTCAAGATCTTGCCACTCCATCCACTTAACACAGAAATTATCTTGGTTGTAATCAATATCAGAATAGGGAGTGAAACAGTGAATTTGGGATATGTGAAGGGCTTGTAATTAGCAGAAAGTGAGATAATGAGAGGGGAGGATAATGATTATTGTTCATGAAATTAATCAAGTGATCCATAAAACATTATGCAGTAAGAATAGATGCATTAACCAACAATCATATGACTAAGTAATAATTCCTATGTATTTGACAAGTTCACTGTACATTAATATCCAACACAGTGCCACTACAAAACAGTAAGTATTCCACACAATTTGTAAGAGGTTGTGTTCCCTTTATTCACACATTCTGTATTTTATAATAGTCAACAACAACACTCATTCCCAATATGTAATCATTAACATTTGCCACTATCATACATTTCTTCAATCCACATCTATATTTAAAAGTCATGTTTCCAAAATAATAACGAAGTCATTATTTCTGCAATAGAGCCAATCAATATATGTAATGATATTCGTTCCCATATATGTATATGCAGTAAAATACTAAACTAATCAAAACCTCACATTCCGTGCCTAAAATGACAATTGACTATACAACCAACAACCACCATTTAGACACAGGCTATGTAGGAGTAAATTTCCAAAGCAATGTAACCATGACACTGTAAAAAAAAAAAACTCAATGCGACTTAAAAGTCAATCCAAATATCCAACATGACTATCATCAACAGTGGTCAATTGCAATAAATAACATGCTTAACAACTCTAAGGGTATCACTGAGTATAAAAACAAACTATCCATACTACACACAGAGTGCAACTAACCAAACTCCACAATGCAACATTTCCACTTATCACAACAAACACACAGTCATGACGATAACTCAACATATCATGTTGAAGTTGTGTGCATTAATAAGTGGTTGGTTCGTTTAAGTCACACCATGATTCAATCAAGCCGTGCGCACTCAGGCTTAGTCAACCAACAACACAAGGATGTCGTGGATATTCCTTATATAGTCATCCAGTTCAATTATCATTCGGCCCCAGGGAAACCATAGTTATCATTCCCCATATTTCATTTACAAAACACCATACATAGAACGTGACCCGTGTGAGCCACCCTAAGCATTTGTGACCAATGTTAGCCATCAACCAAATCACAATAAGTGAAAAACTAGTGACTTTACATCAACCAACAATTCACCACTGTGGTAAAAAAATCAGTCAACCGAACCAGGCCGTGGTAGCTGTGTATACCCATGCATCCAATCGAAATGGGCAAAGGCCCTTCCATTAAAAACAACTGAGTTCTTTGACATCAAGCGGGTAACTGTGAACTTTAGAAGTGAAAATTGGCAATGTAAGGTTCATGCTACTATCACAGAGGCAGTGATGAAAATCCATACCAACATGAATGCTATACAACCAATGGGTGAGCCTCTATTCAAAGTAATAGACCACAATAACTAGGAACAACTTGGAAAACTCGAAAGTCTCCCTATGAAACTCTAGTCTAGAGGGTTAAGGGTTTGCACAATAGCCTTCAAAGGAAGAACGAAACTAACTATAGTGAAACTTTGAGGCCAAAGGTGTACGCACAAGGAGGACTATGATTCGCTTGTGAATGGGAGATAGGGCCTAAACAAGAAAACAGGGCTCTAGTTAAACCCCATAATCATGAATCCAACGATCCAACTATGATTTAAACAAAACCCTTCAACCAAAATGCAATGGTAACAAAGAACTACCACCCAGGAAGAATAACAACTTCGATGAACTTAAAACTATTACGGCAGAACCATCCATTTTCCATTAAAAAACCAAAATTTCACACAATTGTAGCACTCAGGACAAACACAAACCCACACAACTGAGCCAAAATTATTTCATAACCAAAGTGAAGCCAGGAATGGCCAAACGAGATATACATGTTAATCGAAATCCTTAACATGAGAGGTGTTCAAGCACTTTCACCCTGCTAAAACTCTGGAGTGTGAACACAACAACATGATCAAACAATAGTCTGACTAGGGTAGTGGCTAGAGAGAAGGCTAAAGGTGAAATGTAGTAAATGCACGTCCCCTCCACCCACATATCATTTACTCAACAGTACATGCCAACAAGCCCCCATTAACACCATTAATCAACCCATGCATCGGGAATTTCAACACATTTAAACCATATCATAATCCAAGTTTCATATAACAATTCAACCATTCGCATTATTACTTTTCCAAATGCACCACCCATATTCATATTCCCGATATAACTCAAATACATCACATGAACACTATAAAATCTAAGATATCATGTATAGAACCATTACTTCCATGAGCCATCGACGTTCATAACATATGTATATCAGCTACTGATTCCATTAACCAATGCACAACCATTGTAGTATCACCTTGCCAAATGCGCCCCCAAAATTTCCACCATATGCATATAAAAATGTAATTAACACAATTTCATAGCCACCTCCTTGTTAGCTAGGGTTTAACCATAATCAACAAATATTTTATGCATGTAGTATTGCAGAAATAGGTCCCTTTGCACTCATTGTAATATTGCCTTTCATGTAATTTTACTAACATGTTTGTTGTGCAGGTGCGAGATGGACAAATACCATATATGAATAGCATCATGTAGCATCATGAAGGAACAACATCTCAAATCTTAACTCATATCAATTACAACCATATTCTCATCAACCATGTAAAACTTTGTAGCACATCATCATACCATTGAAAATGAACAGATATTATCTTCAAAAGTTCAAGGGGGTCCCACCTACTAGCATTATTTAGTCTTATATAATAATAGGCTTTAGCAACACTTTGTGGGTGAAATTACGTTGAAGTTTTAAATCGTCAACAAACTAGCGACTCCATAGGGAAATTTGTTTTTAATAGATTAGAACTATAAACTCATGGTTTCACAGACCAAGAATAGTAATCTCGAGAAGACGTAACTCGAATGATTATGCAACAGGTGGAAGTGAGAGGATTTAATGGAAACATGACCAGTAATTTGGGAAGAAATCATGAAAAGTGTTAAGTATGAGGGGGTTTACCACTGTATGCATAATCAATTGGCCAGAATATGCTCTTAAATTTCTGGGAGGAAAGCTCATAGACTTTCTCTTAAAATCTCAATGGATGAATAAATGGCAAGAAGAAGTGGGAAACAACCAATTCCTCGTAAGATAGCAGCGAAAATATGTAACAAATTCAAAGGCCCTTTAGAGGAGAGTTCATAAAAACTATGTAAGCTCGATTGTTATTGACTAACAATGCTTTTGTGGAGGTGTCACTGTGGTAGAATTGATCCAACCTTCTAACTTGACCAAACACTTAAAATATGATAAAGAGAAAACTTGCAATAGAAGTCATAATGCAAAAATTAAAACAGTAGCAATAAAAGACTGAAATAAAACGTAGCAAAGAATTCAACTCAGAAAGCAAAAATCTGTAAAGCAGAAAAAAGAATCCCAAAAATTGAAAGCACAGATAAACTACTAGTATACAGAAGAATACAATCAGCAAAAATACCTTTCATGCTATTCCCTTGCAATACTTCAAGCGAGGACTATTAGTGGTGTGGGAAAACCATTGTCTCTATAATTCCTTTGAAATTTCTGAGTTAGTGTCCAAGACAAAAGTAATCTAGAAATGACCCAACACTTGAAATTATGACGTAACTATCAGGCTTTTGATGCATACGATCAAATCGTCAAGATAAGCATGGATACTGACCAACTCATCGAAATGTGTGTGTATGGGCCTTTTTAAGGCAATACTTGTGTCAAATAAACCAAAAGGCAACCACTTGTAAGACATAGTATCACAATTAGTAGTAAAAATGGTTTTGTGAATATTTGCCCCTTCTACCTTTATTTTATTGTAACCAAACAAATTTTCAAGTAACGAATTCAAGTGTAACTCTACAACCTATTGTAGAAACATTTTCATGCTGGCAGGGGGGAAAGGATTTCTCATAATTTATTTCCTGAAATTTCGAAGACTAGTACGGGTTCTAGTATTATTAGTCGTCTTCGAAGCAGGTTCCCAATTGGAAACCCATTTAGGGTGGACTAGAAAAAACATTTCAATCCTTAAGAGAATCTCCAACTCCCCTCGAATGGTTGCTTTCAGTGCAAAGTTAACAAGTCCTTGTTTTTGCCTAGCTGGTTTCATAGTATGTTGAACAAGGCCTGAATCAAAACCACGAAGATCCACATTAAACCAAGCAAAAACCTTTTGAAATACACCAAGTAATTCAACAGACTTCATTTCTTCTTTATCAAACCCCTGGACATTTATTTTAACGTTCGATGAAGATCTAGGTGTCCTAATGTTCATGGAGATGGATTCAACCACATTCAGTTGTAAATCCTCCTCCTTTTCTTTATTGCCCCCAACACTAAAAAAAAACGAACTCTCAAGAGGAGTCAAGCCCTCTGGAATCCTATTATTTTCTGTGGATATAGTTTCCTCGGGCTTAGGAGGTTCATCTTGGATGATATCACAAATGCTCTCATCATCAGGGAGGGCCTTCCAAGATCCTACATGGTCAAGAAAATATGGGTGATAAATGGATTGAAAAATGCAATCAGGCCTGTGAGGCAAATTTTTTTGATTAGGAGAGGCTGCAAATACAGCTAACCGATTATCCATGGAATTCAACTCCTTCTTCACATGAGTGATGCTGAAAGATAGAAGGTTTGAGACAAGTGCCCAAACAGTTTGGGAGTATTTCTCCATCAGCTTGTTGCTAGGAGATCATATCTTGTGTATTATGTTCACAACAAGCTCAGAACTTCCAAAAACTGAAAGGTGATCACAAACAAGATTAAGGGCATTCTCAATGCCTAATAATAAAGCTTTTAAATCAACGACATTATCTGAACAAGCAAACTCTAACCAGTAGGACATATTATGAATTTTCCCCGGGGGAGAAACCAAGGTAATGCCAGCCCCATTTCCTTCACTAGAGTACGAACCGTCAAATTTCATATGCCATAAATCATTATCTAAATCAATTCTTTCCAAAGGAATAGTATCCTCTTCAGCAAATATGGAATATACTCCTAGGTCTTCTTCGACATAGTTTACATTGGATTGCAGGACATTCTCTATGTAAGGTGAAATCTTTCCCTCTCTAAGAACTATGATATTCTTACCATTCCGAGGAATAGATAAATGCGTCCCATCGAGTGAGAGGTATCCACCCATTATGGATTGCCAATATATTCCCAAGATAATTGAATAATTGCTTACAGGCATATCAATCACCTGAATGATGAGGGTTGTTCTTATCTCGGGGTGAGTGCATAAAACCAAGGTTACATTTTTAATCTTGCCTATAGTTGTTTGTTGCAGACTATTATAGGAAAGAATGCTTCAGGAATTTTCGTTTGTACAAGATAAGCCTAGCTCTTCCATAATAATATTTGACATAACACTTGGGCCTGAACCACCATCAATGATGCAACAATGGGCGATTTTATCCATGATATTTACAAAAATATAAAAGGGGGGATTTTTTACAGGGTATCTAAAGTTATATACACCTACTTTATTTACAAAAGAATTCTCCTTTCTTACCTCTTCAAAAAGATTGGCCACAACGAAAGCTTTTCCTTCCATGAATTGTTTCAGATGCATCTGTTGTTCAGGGACAACAACCATGTCTAGGAGTGTTACATCTTCTTTGATGTTAGCCAATTGATTCAAGATATTGTATTTGGAAGAGGGGGGAGGATGAGTGATTCTTTGACTCTTCGGAATTTTAGGAAACTGGGACACAGTAGCAGTTGAGGATGATCTTGGGCTAGAAGAACTGTGAGGAGGGTAAAACTTGCCTTTTGGGGCATAGGCTTTGTTCCTGGTATTGATGACCATGACATCTTCTGGCTCAGAAAAATCTAGGACAACGATAGTAGATTCTGATTTTTTACCAAAGATCTTGTCTCTGGCACTCTTACTTATCTCACACATGGTTTCTGCAATAGAGCCAATCAATATCTGTAATGATATTAGTTCCCATATATATATGTAGTAAAAGAAAAAAATAATCAAAACCTCACATGCCATGCCTGAAATGACAATTGACTATACAACCAACAACCACCATTTAGACACAGGCTATGCAGGAGTAAATTTCCAAAGCAATGTAACCATGCCACTGTAAAACAAAACAACTCAATGTGACTTAAAATCCTAGCCAAATATCCAACGCGACTGTCATCAACAGTGGTCAATTGCAATAAATAACATGATTAACAACTCTGAGGGTATCATTGAGTATAAAAACAAACTATCCATACTACACACAGAGAGCAACTAACCAAACTCCAAAATGCAACATTTCCACTTATCACAACAAACACATAGTCATGACAATAACTCAACATATCGTGTTGAAGTTGTGTGCATTAATAAGTGGTTGGTTCGTTTAATTCACACCGTTATTCAATCAAGTCGTGTGCACTCAGGCTTATTCAACCAACAACACAAGGATGTCATGGATATGCCTTCTATAGTCATCCAGTTCGATTATCATTTGGCCCCAGGGAAACCATAGTTATCATGCCCCATATTTCATTTGCAAAACACCATACACAGAACGCAACCTGTGTGAGCCACCCTAATCATTCGTGACCAATGTCAGCCATCAACCAAATCACCATAAGTGAAAAACTAGTGATTGTACATCAACCGACAATTTGCCACTGTGATAAAAAAATCAATCAACCGAACAAGGCCATGGTAGTTGTGTATACCCATGCATCTAATTGAAACAGGTAGAGGCCCTTCCATTAAAAACAACTGATTTCTTTGACATCAGGCGGGTGACTGTGAACTTTAGAAGCACAAATTTGCAATGTAAGTTTCATGCTATTATCATGGAGGTAGTGATGAGAATCCATACCAACATGACTATTATACGACTAACGGGTGAGCCCGTATTCAAAGTAATAGACCACAATAATTGGGAACAACTTGGCAGACACGATAGTCTCCCTATGCAACTCTATTATAGAGGGTTAATGGTTTGCACAGTAGCCTTCAAAGGAGGAATGGACTTAACTGTAGTGAAACTTTGAGGCCAAAGGTGTACGCACAAGGAGGACTATGATTCTCTTGTGAAAGGGACACAGTTCCTTGACAAGGCTGAAATAGGAAAACATGGCTCTAGTTAAACCCCAGAATTGTGAAGGAAACCATCTATCTGTGATTTAAATAAAACCCTTCAACCAAAATGCAGTGGTAACAAAGAAATACCAACTAGGATGACTAACAACTTCGATGAACTTAAAACTATTATGGAAGAACCATCCATTTTCCATTTAAAATCAAAATTCCACACAGTTGTAGCACTCAGGACAAACAAAAACCCACACAACTAAGCCAAAATTATTTCATAACCAGAGTGAATTCTAGAATGGCCAAAAGAGACATACCTGTTAATTGAAATCCTTAAGATGAGAGGTGGAAGGGCGGTTTCACCCTTCTAAAAATATGGAGCATGAACACAAAAGCAAGATCAAACAATAGTCTAACTAGGGTGGCGTCCAATGGGAAGGGTAAAGGTGACATGAAGTAAATGCACGTCACCTCCACCCACATCTCATTTACTCAACAGTACATGCAAACGAGCCCCCCATTAACACCATTAATCAAATCATGCATCGAGAATATCAACACATTTAAACCATAGCATAATCCAAGTTTCGTATAACAATTCAACCATTCACATTATTACTTTGCCAAATGCGTCACCCATATTCATATTCCCAATATAACTCAAATACATCGCATGATCACTATAAAATCTAAGAGATCATGTATAGAACTATCACCAATATCATGATCAACATCAACTTGTACCATAGCGTAATCACCATACATATAGACTATATAAAATTGCAAAGTCATTACTTCCATGAGCCACCAACGTTCATAACATATGTATATCAGTTATCGATTCCATTAACCAATGCACAACCATTGCATTATCACCTTGCCAAATGCGCCACCAAAATTTCCACCATAGGCATATAAAAATGTAATTTAACACAATTTCATAGCCACTTCCTTGTTAGCTAGGGTTTAACCATAATCAACAAATATTTTATGCATGTAGTATTGCAGAACTACATCCCTTTGCACTCGTTGTAATACTGCCCTTCATGTATTTTACTAACATGTTTGTTGTGCAGGTGCGAGAAGGACAAATACCATATATGAATAGCAGGTTGAAGTTTTATGAAGGAACAACATCTCAAAGCTTAACTCATATCAATGACAACCATATTCTCATCAACCATGTAAACCTTTGTAGCACATCATCGTAACATTGAAAATGAACAGATATGATCTTCAAAAGTTCAAGGGGGTCCCACCTACTATCATTATTTAGTCTTATATAATAATAGGCTTTAGCAACACTTTACGGGCGAAATTACGTTGACGTTTTAAATCTTCAACAATGCGGAAATAAAAGGAAACATCAAAGGAGGCCAGACAAGAGTTTCTCAAGAAGAATTTTGCGTCTACATCATTCATGCAACAAAATCATAACCCACCAATGTACGAGATTCCATCCCCAATGGACCATACTAGTAAAGGACAACCTTTAGAGCAAGCAAGTACCATAAAGAATTTTCTGCAAACATGTGTTAAGTTATTGAACGATCAATCATATGTTAAAGTCTTACAAAATCTGCTAGAAAGATGCAACACAGAGGTAGAAGGGAAGCTGGAGTAGAAAATAGTCAATGATGTCCATACAAGAAGAAGGACAAGAAGAGAATTTAAACTGAATGCCAACATTGGGGATTTGAATGTGGGAGATATTATATTGGATTTAGGCTCTGAAGTAAATGTCTTTCCTAAGAATACATGAAAGTGTATGGGAGAACCCACATTAGGCTATTCACATGTCCAGTAGAAAATAGCAAATCAACTAGTAGATTTGGATGGAGTGTGCACTATGGAAGATTTTGAAGTGATAGAGATAGTAGATGGAACAACACCTTACCCAAAATTACTTGGATTGGATTGGGAATTTGATAACCAGGCTATAATCAACCTAAAGAAAAGAAAAATGACTTTTAAATCAGGTGAATATAGAGTCATTTCACCATTAGATCCTTCAGAAGGATAAAGGTTTGTAGAGGCCACTTCTTTAGATATAGAAGAAATAATATAGTTGTATAAAACCATCGTGCGAGAATAAGATTATGTCAACCCAACTGCAGATGGGGTACTCAGCTAGAGAAGCATTACATCATGGGCTTCTGACTCAAAAAAAGGTTTGGAAATTTCACAACAGTGATTACATGAATTTTCCACAAGCAGGTGTGCAAGAATCAACTTCGTAGTAAGATGGGTTGGTACAGAGATAAGAGAACCTCCCAGTTTTCACGGGCTAAACGACTTAGAGGAATTCTTGAGAAAATATGAAGAGGAAGTGTTAGAAAATTATAGGCTCTTACCCCTAGATATTGCACTCAAGGAAACACCTGCATTATGGTGGGGTGTGCACAAACAAACAATTTAGGATTGGTATTAGTGTAAACGACTGTTGTGCATTAGAGTTGGTGCAGAACAGGGGAGCAATACAGTGCAGAATTATGATGGGTAAGGAACACTAGTGGAAAACTTGGAAAGGTGCAGAACACAATGGAGAATTACACCACCAAAGGAATGGCCTCATCACCTTATTCATACATTGGAAGGGATCCCAGGGAACTGGTACATAGACCAGGAGATGCGTAGAGGCACTACATAATGGACAAGATTACAACAGAATTTTGTAGTAACCTTCTCATTTGAAAATGAGAACCCCAACATTGATTTAGCGCTAAAGCTAATACAGGGATTGATATTTTTAATGAACCAGAGGTTGAAATCACAACAGAATATCAACATCAGAATAGACAAACATTCAAATAATTACTCTCATGTTATCATGTCGAAGAGGAAACACCAGATGAAGATGATCCGCACAACATTCAGATCACATATATTGATGGAGAGAGAGAGGTGGAAGGTCCATATTTGGTGTCAGAGTCATTTGTTGCACCAATCAAAGTTAAAAAATTCAACATTGGGATGAATGAAAATCATAAAATGGAAATTATTGGAGACTACTGGGATAATAAAACATTAGAAAGAATAACAGAGTTTTGTGCGAATACAGTGACTTGTTCCCAACAACCTTTACAGAGATAAAAGGCATAGAAAGGGAGCTAGGCGAGATGAAGATATACCTCAAATATGATACTAGATCTGTCATACAAATACCTTACAGACTAAATCCAGTGTATAAGCATAAATTGACCGAATGTTTGAAGTTGGTATTATAGAACTAGTAGAGTAATCTAAATGGATTAACCCCATGGTAGTCTAGGAAAAGAAGCAAGGGAGGATAAATATTTTTGTAGATTTGAGGAAACTCAATGATGCTTTCTTACATGACCCTTTCCCTACCCCTTTTACAGATGAGGTCTTTGAAAATGTGGGAGGCCAGGAAGCATATTCATTCACAGATGGATTCTTGGGTTACCATCAGATCAAAATAGCTCTATAGGATGGGTATAATACTACTTTTTCTATAGAATGGGGATCCTACCAATATATAGTCATGCCCTTTGGATTGAATAGTCACAACTGCTTTTAAGGAATTCATACATCAATTTCTAGAAGTATATCTAGATGATTGGACTATGTATAATCTTTTGAAGGACCATGTAGAAGTGTCAAGACTAATTTTGGAAATATGCGGGCAATGTCAGATATCATTAAACATAAATAAATGCATTTTTGTGACACCTTTTGGGATATTTTTTAGACATATAATGTGTAAATAAGGTTTATTGGTTGACCCTGCTAAGATTGCAATCATTGTGAATTTACCACCGCAAAAGTCAGTGTGCTAGTTAAGAGAAACATTGGGACATACAAGCTATTACAGGAAATTCATAAAGGGGTATGTGCAGATCACTACACCAATGGAAAGATTGTTAAAGAAGGACACCAAATTTCAGTGGAATGAGGATTGTCAACAAGGATTGGACACTCTAAAGAAAAATATGGTGACAACACCTATATTAGTATTTTCAAATTGGGAAAATACATTTCATGTGCACATAGATGCATCAACCATAGCACTTGGATCAATTCTAGCACAACCAGTAGCAGGGGAATTTAACCATACTATATCCTTTGCAAGAAGCAAGTTGTCAGAATATGAGAATAATTACGACACCACAGAAAGAGAAGGCCTAGCCATGGTATATGCACTTCAGAAATTCAAGCATTATTTACTGGGTAAACACTTTAAAATGTTCACAGATCATTCTTACCTCAAATCTCTAGTCAACAAGCCAGTGTTGGGGGGGAGGATTTGTAGATGGTTTCTTTTATTCCAAGAATTTGATTTGAAAGTGATAGTCAAACCAGGGAAGTTGAATGCAGGACCTGATCACCTGTCGAGGGTAACCAATGGGAAAGAACCTACTAACTTGGAAGACAACTTCCCTGATGCACAATTATTTTCAGTACAGGTAGTTGATGAATACTTTGCTGATATTATTTAATACTTAAGTACATGGGTTTCACTACAGGAATTTGGCACTGTGCGGAAAAAAATCATGGTAGTTAAAATTGCAGACTATCAACTCATTGCAGGTCATTTATACAAGATGGGTGCAGATAGCATTTTGAGAAGCTGTGTATCGGAACATAAACGACCCAGGATTTTAGTAGAATCTTATGAAGGTATAATTGGAGGACAGTACATAGGAAAAGCTACCACGTAGAAGGTATTGCACATAGGATTATGGTCGCCAACAATCCATAAAGATGCCAGGAGCCAAATTTTTCACAAAGAAATTTCGATGTACATGGTTGATGGTATGGTGCATGATTAATACATGATATGGTACATGTTGGTGCATGCTTGATGCACTTTTTATGGTACATGGTACGACACATGTGTTTATGATTGATGTACCTGGTTGATGGTTAAGGTACATGGTACAAGTGTTGGTGAATGGTTGATGCACTTGTTGTTGTGCAGGTGTTGATTAATGGTTGATACACTTGTTGTGGTACAGGTTGTGGTACACAGTTGATGCTTGGTATGGTACAGGTTGATGGTTTGGTACATGGTTGAGACACATATATTGTGATGGTATGTTGGTGATATTGGTACATGCTTGGTAGAGGCATGTGTTGATGATGTTGGACATCTTGTTGAGAGGTGTCCTTGGTATATGATCCATGTGAGAGCATTTGGTTGATTATCGGTGATAGTGAAAGGTTGAACAGTGGCAGGTTGATGTGACAGGTTGGATACAGTGACATGTTGACAATGACAGGTTGGCGACATTGATAGGTTGGTGACAGTGGCAGATTAGTAACAGTGACAAGTTGGATATAGTGACAGGTTGACTGGTTGTAGATTGATGTGACAATGGTAGTCATAGTGGTAGTTATTTTGGTAGTGATAGTTTGGTCTACACTTATATTTCAGGGAAACAAGATGGGGCAAGGAAAGGGGGTTGTATCCTCCTTCTAGTTGGTTCTGGAGAACACAAGGAGTTGGAGCTTCCTTCAATTTGGAGCCTGCGAATAAGGGGTTGTAGTCTCCTTTTGGTTGGAGCCAGAGAATTAAGGGGGTTGTAGCTTCCTTCAAGTTGGAGCCTGTATATAGGGGGCAATATCCTCCTTCCAATTTCATCTGGAGAATTGGGAAGTTTGTGCTTCCAACGAATGTATTCTTTGATATATAAGAAAGCATTATGTGTTTTTCTCCTATTTGGGTTTCCATGTAAATTATGTTGTACTATGTATTTTATGTAATGATTTTGATATGATGATATTATGTTTATATGCTCATTATCTATTGAATGCAATCATAGATGATACATTGATGATATACTACGGATTAGATTGAAGTTTATATAATGTGGTTAAAAGTGGTAAAATTGCCCATATTGATTCACCCCCCCCCCAGCTCAGTATTCCAACAATTGGTATCAGAGAAGGTTCCTTCAAGAAATAGTTTAACCACTAGAAGGTAGATCATGGAGAGCAACAATTTGTATAGGAATTGAATACCACAGTTTGATGGTCAGATTGGTCTGAAGTATGAGTTGTGGAGTATCAGAATGAAAACATTTTTACGAGCACAAGGATATGATGTTTGGAAATCATTTGTTTCAGCATATACTGCTACTAAGAAACCGAATACTGCAGCCAAGAAGTAACTGAAAAGAAACAAAAAAGTAGCAATGAATTTCATCTTGGAAGGATTACCTAAATCAGTAAAAGAGAATGTGGCAAAAATTTTACCATCTAAAGAACTTTGGGATAAGATACATGATATCTATTTTGAGGAATCTCCCATCACGGAACCAGAGAGTGCTAAATAATATGCAAGTACAGAACAAGAAGAAATATTCTCATCATGTCAGATAGATTCAGAAGAAGAATATTGTGAAGAATGCATAGTAGATCTTGAAGCAGAAATAATTAGTGCTTTAGATGAATTGATGAAAGAAAGGAATAAAAACAAGTCTCTTGAGGAACAATTAGTCCAGAAGATTTTTGAAGAATCCTAATAGGTCACCGTGAATCTAAAATCTCAGCTGGGAGAAGCTAGAAGGATTGAAGAAACATACAAAATCCAGATAAAAGATTAGTCTTTGGAAGCCAAAATAGTAGCACAAAGAAAAGAAGCAGCGAAGAGAGAGAAGATTTTGACATATCATCTCAAGCAAAGGATCAGATGACATGAAAAAATTGAAGCAGAATTCAGTCAACAAGAAAAATCACTTGAAGAAGAAATCATCCCTTGAAGATCCAACTTGAAGAAGCAAAGAGAATGGAATAAGTCATGAAGATTCAGATGATGAAGAAAGAAGAAGAGATTGAGAAGGTTGAAGAAGTTGTCACATTGAGAGTTAAAATCATCAAGCTCAGCAAGAATGTTGAAGAGAGAGAAACATCCACATCATCAGTAAAGAAAGATGAAGAGAAGCAATCCAGGTTGCCAAAAAGGAATAATGAAGAAAAGAGAAAGAGTTATGCAGAAGTACTGCAAGATACCATATATATAAAATATGCAGGACAGAAATGAAATGCTAGAAATGACAGAATAACAATAAAATATCCAGCATAATCTTCACAATACACAGAAATGATATACGAAATAGCAACAGAAATAGCACTTTGATTCAGATAGAAATGTTCACGGGCCTCTTCGAGGGGGCAACCTCCAGTCGAGCAGTTCCCTGTTACAATAATCTCCAAGCTAGGGTTCTCATACCCTCGCCTCTTATTTATACTAAATATGTCTATTAAGAGAAGCATCTAGAGGAAGATCCTTCTATAAGCAGAAGCTTCTATTAGGTCTTCTTACATCCGCCTTATTCTATTTTATTGAAAGGCCTTATTAATATTGACCTTTATTACATCTGAATACATTGATCTACCTATGTGCGGGTTAGGACCTTGACATGTCCACCCCCTTAAAAACAACCTTGTCCTCAAGGCTTGAGATGTGGAAACTGCTGCAGAATGGTAGCTGGTTCCCAAGTGGCATCGGTTGGAGTCATGTCTTTCCACTGTACTAGCACTTCCTTGATGGTTCTCTGACATAGGCGACGCTCACGCTAGTCCAAAACTACTTCTGGTTGTAGTCAAATGGAGCCTTCTTCAGCTAACTCTAGAAGGTTGGTTTGAATTTGGCACCTGGTTCCAATCACCTTCTTCAAGCATGAAACATGAAAAACATGATGTAGCTTCGACAGACTGGGCAAAGCTAACTGATATGTGACTTGTCCCACACGCTTGAGAACTGTGTAAGGGCCATATAATTTGGGTGCT
>JZKD02S0658569.1:165689-179522 GCA_000966675.3 Picea glauca
TCCAGCATAATCTTCACAATACATAGAAATGATATACGAAATAGCAACAGAAATAGCACTTTGATTCAGATAGCAATGTTCACAGGCCTCTTCGAGGGGGAAACCTCCAGTCGAGAAGCACTCTGTTACAATAATCTCCAAGCTAGGGTTCTCATACCCTCGCCTCTTATTTATACTAAATACGTCTATTAAGAGAAACATCTAGAGGAAGATTCTTCTAGAAGCGAAAGCTTCTATTAGGTCTTCTTACATCCGCCTTATTCTATTTTGTTGAAAGGCCTTATTAATATTGACCTTTATTACATCCGAATACATTGATCTATCTATGTGCGGGTTAGGACCTTAACAAGTACTCAAAGGAAGGAATCATGGTCAGCAAAAATCAAAGAAGAATGAGTATAATAGAGATACATATTCAACATGACCTTCTACATTCAAGCAACAAAGAAGCTTCAATCATGATGAAGGGATCAACAGAAGAGAAGATCATGATCAACTGAGGCATGAATTCAGAAGGACTCCACCGCAAGGAAGATCATTCACCCCCAAGTATGTAAAAAAACTTTATGGTCATTGTTGTACTTGTACTAACTTTGGACATAAATTTGTAGATTGTAGGGCTTATGGAAGAAATGTTCAAGCAAGAAATGATTGTGTGGTTCCACATAACATTGAATGTTACAAATACCACAATTATGGTCACATAGCTTGTGATTGTAGAAGCATGATGGATACTTATATGAAAGACAACACCGATATCATATATAATGAAGTTCAGAAAAGGAAACAAGAATGGGTAAAAGAAGATCATATGAATGAAGGTCACCCAGAATTCATACTCTCGGGATTGGAAATAGTACGAGATCAAGAAAAATCTATAGGAAAAAAGGAAGATATCAGATACAGGAAGGTTTGGAGAAGAAATGGATAAAAAGAACATGTGAATAAAGAACATGTCTCAAAGATCGCAGGATTTGCAGTAGTATGAGAAAGAAAAGAAGAACATGTGAATAAAAAATAGACCCAAGAGATTTTACTCTCAGGGATTGTAACTCAAGATCATAATGAATCCACGGGAAAAAAGAAAGAAGTCAGAAGTCAGAGACATGATGATTCTATATATGAAGAGGATAATTACTCTGCATCACAGAATGTATTTTTCTGAGCCATTTGTCTTGGAGACTCCTAGTAAATATGAATATTGAACTAGGGGAGTCGATTCAGTAGCTACTACATATCAGAAAACCATCCTTCAAGTAGTTTGAAGTATTTACAGAGATAGATTCATAACAGTCAAATAAGAGAAGTACATACTAAAATATTGACTGGCTGAGAAGTAGTGTTCCCACACCAGTATCAGTTTGAAATTACATAGGGAGACGTTTATAATTGTATTCCACATATGCATCCAGACAGGGATATCTTCAATACAGGTTGTTCCAGACATTCAGAGTTTGATTTGAAGATGGAAAAGACTAGTGGACACATTTGGTTCAGGTTGAAGAGACATGAATATGTGATGATCAGTTACAACCGTGAAGCCTTCATGATAGTACAGTGATAGATGGGTCAGCATTGTGGTCAGTTGAGTAGCAAAATTATGGACAATTTGTGACATATCGACACAAATGGATATTTAGAAGGTACAGAAAACATGGGTCAGAGAAGATACATAGAAGTATATTTACAATTGGAATCAGTGGAATCAGTTGGAATCAATTGGTCACAGAAAGACAAGTAGTGAAAGGCATAGTAGAACAGGGAAAGAGAAACTATCAACAAAAGCTATAACATCAGAAGAAAATCATTGAACAATATGGTCAAATGAACATGAAAAATGAATGAAGAAATCAAGTAATGAATGATTTTTATATGTGTCATATATTTACAATAGGAAACACCAATGGACAATAAGAAACACTGGAAGAAAGGAAAGGAAACATATACATGTATTCCTACATTGATATACACGACATCTTGTAGAAAAACCAAGTGAAGAAAATAATTAAGAGATCCATAAAGGAAGATCAGTATCATACATACAAGGGGAGACATACCGACGGGAGGAGTTATCCTTTTTCCCATGATGTCAAAGGGAGAGAAAGAGAAAGATAAAAAGAGAAAGAGTCAAGTGCATGAAGTGAGAGAAGCATTGTTCAGAAAAGGTATACTTTCAAGGGGGGTCACTATTTGTTATTGATAAGTAGAACTTGGAAAGAAACATGAGGACAAAAAAATGTGAAGATAAATAATAGACACATGAATATAGGGGGAGAAGACCCAAGGAGAGATACCCTTTTCCATTGATGTCAAAGGGGGAGAGAGAGAAACATTGGTGAGGAGAAATGGTCATGGGGGAAGCACGAGTATTGGAGTATGAGTGTTTCCATCAATATTGGTGTTTCCATCAATGCTAAAGGGGGAGATTGTTGGAAAATTGGTTTGGACAGTTGGTTGTCATTGATGTCAACCCTTGGAGTGTTCAAGACACTCCAGATTTCTGGTCAATATTGATGGTGAGGTAGTTATCATTGATGTCAACAAATGTGATGGGTGTATTTGGAGAAGTATCCAAATTGATCCCCTTATGGCATATCTCTAAGCATGGCCCTCATGGGAATATTATTTCAATAAGTCTACAAGAAACCCACATGTGTGGTCACAAATCCTGAAGTTTTTCGAGGAATAAGGACATGAAGGATAGTGTAAATGAATGTAACATAGTCGTAGATGGATAGAAATCATTATGTAATTTTAGGTGATATGTGGTATACCACATGGTTCCTCATGGTTGAGGAGTTATGACCTTGTGAAGTTGGAAGCCCTGAAGAATGGTCAAGAAGCCCCTAATTGGTTACAAGTCAATTAATGAAAGGGTAAAGTGGTTGTAACAAGAAAGTAAAGAAGCCCTAATAATAAGGAAAGAGGTTACCTAGCAAAAGTATAAATACACCTCAAGGAGTCTCTCATAAGTACACACACATACATTGAACATCTATCTTGTGAGAATGTTATGGTCTAATATTTTGTTCTATTAGGGAATTTGACGTCAAGTCTGAAGTTACAAAGGTGAAAGTAGAAAAGTTTAAGCAAGAAGGGCATGGACATATGGAGTTGCAGCAAGAAGGGCACGGACATCCAGAGCTACAAAAAGAAGGGCATGAACATTTGTGAGTTGCAACAAGGATATGTCGTGGATCTATGAAAATCCCTTGAAGAATATGTCATCTCTTGTTTATTGAAGATTATTTGTACAGGTTGGTTTGTTGGTCTGTTATGATATGCTTCAGGTCTTCTTCATGAGTAAAGGTTTGTATTTTATGTGTTTGTTTCAAGCTTGTATCTTGGATGGTATGGCATATTATTAAGGCATGTCTTGGAGGCCATTGTGATCATGGTACATGGTTGCATATGGTTGAGGTGATATTGATACATGCTTGAGACATACTCTTGGTACTTGGTATATGTATGTTATGGTTCAGTGTTAGAGACACATTTCATGGTACATGGTTGATGATATGGTACACGTGTTTATGTACATTATTGATGTACATGGTTGATACATGGTATGGTACAGGATTAGCACTTGGTATGGTATTGATGTATATGGTTGATGATATGGTACATGATTGATACATGATATGGTACAGGTTTGGTGCATGGTTGATGTACTTGTTATGGTACATGCTATGGTACAAGTGTTGATGGTTGATGTACATGGTTGATTTTGAGGTACATGGTACATGTGTTGATGCATGGTTGATACACTTGTTGTTGTACAGGTGTTGGTGCATGGTTGATGCACTTTTTGTTGTACAAGTGTTGGTGCATGGTTGATGCACTTGTTGTGGTACAGGTTGTGGTACATGGTTGATGCTTGGTATGGTATAGGTTGATGGTTTGGTACATGCTTTGGTACATGGTTGAGACACATATCTTGTGATGGTATGTTGGTGATCTTGGTACATTCTTGGTAGAAGCATGTGTTGGTTATGTTGGACATCTAGTTGAGAGGTGTCCTTGGTATATGATCCATGTGAGAATATCTAGTTGAGTATCGGTGACAGTGATAGGTTAGAAAAGATGATGTGACAGGTTGGATATAGTGACAGGTTGACTAGTAGCACGTTGATGTGACAGTGGCAGTGACAGTGATAGTGGTAGTGATTGTGATAGTGATAGTTTGGTCTACACATATATTTCATGGTGACAGGATGGGGCAAGGAAGAGGGGTTGTAGCCTCCTTTCGGTTGGTGTCAAAGAACACAAGGAGTTGGATCCTGAGAATCAATGGGTTATAGCCTTCTTATGGTTGTAGCCAAAGAATGTTGGGCATTTTAGCTTCCTTTTGGTTGGAGCCTGTAAAAAACTGGGTCGTAGCCTCCTTCCACTTGTAGCTAGAGAGTTGAGAATTTGGTTCTTCCAATGAATGTATTTTTTTATATATAAGAAAGCATTGTGTGGATTTCTCCCATTTGGGTTTCCACGTAAATTATGGTGTATTGTGTATTTGATGTGATGCTCTTATGTTTATATGCTCATGATATATTGAATTCAATCATATATGATACATTGATGATATACTGACAATAAGATTGAAGTTTATATATTGTGGTTAAAAGTGGTAAAATTGCTCATATTGATTCACCCCCCCTCTCAATATTCCAACAATGTACCTTCAATTTGAATCATGTACAATAACAACGGTACATGAGTTAAAGTGGAGGCAAATCAGAATTCATCATTATATTTCTTGTTGTCTCATGATTGCATAGGTTGTTCCTCAGGTTATGATTTGAAGGTTTTATACTTGTTTCACAAATCGTATAATTGTATAAAGATGGTATAATTATTGGCATATTATTATGAATTTTTTTTGCAACAAATGTTATTTCAATGATATTACATGTAAATGATTGCACTTCAAACTAGATGTTTCCATTTTTGCATGAAACAATTACTCATGCTTAAAGTGTATTATGAGAACTCATCAAATGCCCCCATGATCACATACACAATAGTATTGTGCCTTTAAACTATAATATGCATACAGTTGAAAACTTATACATACATACATACATACATACATACATACATATATATTCCTTTGTTTTTGATGACTTATTCATGAGCTTGTCATGATGCAATTTGTTTTTAAATAATAACACTTCGTCGGACCATCGACGAACTAGTTCGTTGATGGTCTAAATACAGTAACATTTTCCTCTTGGCCCAGTAAATGTTGGAAACATAGTCGATGTGTCGGTACATTGTCGATAGTTTGACAAACGCCTGATAATCTTATGATGAACATTCGTCGATGGTACGATGCACGTACGATGAAATTTGGTCAATGGTTTTTCATAGCTTATTCGATCTTCCAATGAACTAGTAACGAAAATGTGATGGATTTGAGATGTACTGTAGTGGAAGATACAAAGGATTGGTGACAGTCATTGGTCGATCTTACGATGAATTGGTGACGACAATGTCTATTGAGATTAGTTGATTGTGGGGCACGTTTGTCATAGGTTAGTCGCTCTTACGAAGGACAAGCGAAGAGAACAACCTATATTTGGGACCTACATTAGTCGATGATACAACACAAGTGTTCACCTATCTTGCAATGAATGGGGATCATCATACTTGCAATGAAGGTGACGCGATGAAAAACAGGTTGTAGTCTACATCGTACTTGAGACGTTGTGGGGATGAACATGCATCAGTATATTGTTGGAAAATGGGCCCAATGTAGTAGTGCCAAATAGTACTAAGTGAGAATTGTGTTCCTGGTGTGGCTTAATGTGTTGTGCATTCCAATGGTGTTCTTCTAGTATGCCTCAAGCTAGCATACTCAACAACTTATAATTCAACATGTTTTTGAAGTTGGCTAAGTTCTACTAAAATTTTTGCTCCAAATTCTCATCCAGCCTCTTATCCAACTTCTCATACAACCCATTTAGGTCATCCAACTTTTTTTCCAACTCCTCATCTAACCCATTTATGTTCTCCTAAAGTTCCTTAAGTTGACCTTTCATGTAGTCCAACCTTCCTGCAGTAGAGTGGATGGTCATGTTGTTTAGGGAAGTATGAGGTGGTTTATAGGGATCCTTCATGGGTGAGGTAACTTAAAAAGGTTATTGGGTCCTAAGGAAAAGAGAGTTCCAGGTGCTATATATCTCTGATATACATGTTAGGTCCAATAGTAGTACTTGGCCCATTATCTCAAGCCACTAAATAAGGAGGCTCAATAATGACCTTAGTTGTACTACTCGACTACCCAGGTACTATAGATTGATCTATCTAAGTGTTGTTCTAAATTTACTATAGCAAAAGGATGACTAAGTATCTTATTTAAAGCTAGTTTCAGGTAGACCTAGGGGGCTTCCTATATACCCGAAGGTAAATGGGAGTGAGATTTTGTATACAAGTTGTAGAAAATTGGCAACAAAATCACTCTAACTCACTTAGGACTTTATTCAAACACTTAGTAAACATAGATTTCTGTCTTAAATGAACTCTAATATGTATTGACCCACATTCATCTATAATTCATAATCATAAAAAAAAATTACTAAGCTACTAGAAGCAAAAAATAACAATGAACAGCAGTCACAAAACACATGTGCACACTTAGATTTTGGCAACCAACCAGGGAAAACCTCAGAATGGGGAAACCCACCAAGAGAAATTAATTATCTGCTTTGAGAAGTACAAAAGCTACAGCAGTAATACATTTGGAAACAAGAGAAACACAAGTTAAATTCATTTGAAGAAACCCACAATAGTCCCCAAATTATGCCTTGAAAATCATGCCACAGACTATACAGCTTGTACGTCCCAGTTGAGAAACAACACCTCGAAAAATGTTCCAACTTGTTGTTGTACAGTCATATCTGTACGACTTTTCTGCAACAAGAAAAACCTCAAAACAAGCTCGAAAAATGTGCCACCATTTGCCTCGATTTTCATGCCCTCTGTTTCTAGTGTACGACCTATATGGATATGCATAGTACAACCTCCCACTTAGCTATGTGTTTCATCAATTTCTCACAGAAATTTGTCTTGGGATTTGTGCCCAAATTCTCTTGGAATCTGTGCCAAATCTACTGCATACACTTCTCTTCCTATCTCTCTCGAATTTCTCTTGATTTGTCTTGCACACTACCCTAGGCTAACCCTTATAATCTTAAAACTACTTTTCACCTTCCCCATCCCTAAATCCAATGGCCATGATCTAATCTTTCCTTTACAAGATCAAGGGACATGATTCATTCCCTCCAAAATAAATCACTTAAATTTACTAAAGTCATTTTCCACTTTATGACATAAGTGAACTTTATGACATAAAGCCACTTTAATAAAATAATAGATGGTCACTTTACAAAAAGTCACTTTAACACAAGATTCACTTTATTACAACTTTATAAAACACCTATTACAAAGTCAAGTGCTTGGTAGTGCAAATGCAAGGTCACTTCCTCATACAAGACAAAACATGTGGAGTACTTTCTGAGCTATAAAATATAGCATTCCCTCTTAGTGAGGGAGGTAATCACTTCCATCGTCATCACATGGTCCTTTCCTCAATTCCATCAAATTGTTCACAATAGGAGCTCCCTCTGAACCAGGAGCCAACCTCAACACCTACACTAAAATCGAACCTAAAGACCTCCTCCTTGAAACCACTCTAAACCCCGATCTCCTAGGAGAATCCACTCTCCCACCTTGATATTGTGTCCACTCACACCAATTGATCCTCTTATCGGTGCTCAAAAGAGACTCCCTCTCTTCCCTCGTATTTTGATATTGAATCCTTGGGTCCACTGCAGTCTCAGGAGCCTCCTACTCCTCATCTGACTTTGAATCTCCAACCATAGGTTGTCCTCACACAATGTACAACCTATAAACCCGGTCACCAATCAAATGTGACTCGATTGGATCCGTTCCCTCTCTGTAGATAAAGACATTTCCACTCTTTAACAATGTCACATATCCCACATTTTCTAAGGTTGACACTGGGAGAAGGTTAACCCTCAGCCCTGGAACAAACAAAACTCCATGAACCTCTAGGAGTTCTCTAAAATTGAGTTGGAATATGACCCTTCCAACTCCACATACTATTCATTTCATTCCCCCTTCACTTTCAACTAGCCGGTTTGTACCTATATCTGTGATACTGAGGAATATATGTCATATTCATGTCATATTACATGAGTCTCCATTGTCAATGATCCATATACTATCACACACAAATCCATTACTCCCAACACTTGACACGAGAGTGACCAATGAAAATTCCTTTTCAAACTTGTCTAAAAAGTCCTCTAATGTTGTTGTTGTCGCTACAACTAGTCCCTCCTTCTCCTTCCTCTTCTTCTTCTTCTCTAAACACTGGCCATACTGGTTGCAAATGAAACATATGACTTTGCTCAAGTCTTTCCCTGAACTCTCCTGCATCTTTATTTTTCTCTTTGTCGCAAGAGAAAAAATTTCTTCATCAACTCCATCTCCCTTTTGTCCACTACTCTGAGATCCATTTCGATCCTCTCTTGAGTGAAATCATCCCATAGTCTGTTCCAATATGGAAAATGTTCCTGACCCACCACACACTTCATGAAGACTTCCCATTCCTTGGTGAAGCCTTTCAAGGCTATCCTCACCAACTTTGAATCTGAAATGATCTCCCCAACTATAGCCAACTCATATTTCACCTATGCTACTTGGATAAGATAGGATTCCACACTCTCACCCTTATCCATCTTAGTATCATACCGCTTTTCCTTTAAGGCCATCTTCGAGTTCTCATTCTTCACCTCATACAAGTTTTTCAATGTCTCCCACATGTCATAAGTTGTCTTCTTCTTAGCTAAGTGTGGGATAAGCTATTCTTTCACTCCATCCAAAATAAGCCTCTAAGCTTTGGCTTCCTTTCCCTCATTTACATCCAAAGAAATAGGGTTTTTTGTGGCAACAACTATTATAGTTTTAACAAAGGTCCAAATTTTGTTCTCCTTGAGAACAACTGACATTTTGACTTTCCAATGCAAGTAGTTGGAAATCCCTTCCAATTGGTCCTCATATCTTATGAAAGCAACCATTTTCCTCTCAACTATCCAATAGAAAACAAACAACCAAGTTTCCCCCTTTCAAATCCCTGCCAAAAATAGCATTTCTCATTAAATCTTAGACCACCTTCTCTGATACCATGTACAAAAATCAGGAACAAAAGCACTCTAACTCACTTGGGATTTTTTTCAAACACTTAGTAAACACATATTTTTGTCTTAAATGAACTCTAATATGTGTTTATTGTTGGGTTGTGAAAAAGGTACAAATATCCTCCTTATTCCCACAGTTCATGATATAATCTTGATTGACTTTTCTGTTAATTAGGGATAAATAGGGTAGAAAATGATTAATATGTCTTCTAGTGATATTATTGAGTTATATTAAATAAATTCTAAAAATGCGATTCGAATTTTTTGATTTTGTTACAAGAATGGATAAACATTGTCAAACTCGAGATAGCAAAGGATATCTTGAAGATGTGTAAGCTATTGGAGGTTGAGGACTTTTGGCACAAAGCAGGTTTGAAGATGATTGATTTTCTATCTTGTAAATTTATAATAGTAAAGCAATCCTTAGGATCTCTCAATCCTCGGGATGGATTAATTTACCCATATTATTGAAATAAATGGAGGGTAATAGATCCTAAAAGGATAATGTAAGAATTGTATCCAAGTATTCAGAACTCAGAATTGCTCTGCGCAAGCGGTTTTTGTAAATGTTATACCAGCTATGGAATCAATAAAAGCTTTGAACGTTTTCTCCATTTCCACATATTGAGTTTCTAGTATCAGTTCTTCTGAGGACCAAGGGCCTAGTATGAAGGAGTTACTGTCTCAATCTGTAATTCTATCAGTTTGATTTTTGTTCTGTGATTCAAATCTCTTTCACAATAGTTAAGATGAATGCATAAGTGTGTTAATGATTTTATACTCTTTTTGTATAGATGATAGAAGTTTCCATTGAGTATTAGTGATTGTTGTTCCAACTTCCATTACTGAAGTTTATTGCTTGACAGTTCCTCACTTTTTCATATGCGTTGTTCCTTTTACTTAGATTCGCAATTGTTGTTCCTTTCAATTAAGTTACATTTGTTGTTCCTTTCAATTAAGTTACATTTTTTGTTCCTTTCAGTTAAGTTACATTACTTTAAATTAGATTACAATTGTTGTTTCCTTCCAAAGATAGAGTAATTCACTATTTCCTTTCCAACAAATTGATTCATAGTTGATAGTTGATTCTGTAAGTCTTTACTTAGATTCAATTACTGCATCTTAGTTAAAGGAATTCAACAGATTAGTTAATTCCTTTTCATTCATAGCATTAATCAAATTTCGATTTTGTTAAGTAAGATCTTAGTCTCAGAATCTTTAATGAACATTTGAGGAACTTGATTGTCGATAAACTCATATTTTCTTTAACTACGTGATTTTAACCTCTATGAGCTATCTGCATAGACTTTGTTGATATTCTTGAGATAAAAGACGAATCCTTGGGTTGATAAATTAATGTTAAACTAAGGCTGGTTTTAGGACATCTTTAGATCCCAACATTTTGGCGTCGTTGTTGAGGAGAGTGTCAAATGTAGCATAGGTTGTGTCTCTGAAGGACGAGGTATTGAAGACAGAAGGTAAGAACCTACGTAGGCAATAAGTAAGATGATCATGCCAACGCTTACCTCCTGTTGATACTTAGAGGTTATATTGGTGTTTTTTTTAAATTTTTTTGCGTGAAGTGTGTATGACTAAGAAGAAAGATCCTGAAAAAACAAAACCCCCACCAAAAACTACCAAATCCCAGGGCTCAGTGCTCCCTAGGAGAAGCACTTCCATAGACCACATCATCCGAAAATATGAATCTCAATCTTCGGTTGGACATAGGAAAGGATCTACCTGAATCCCTTAGGTAGCAGTTTCACCAACTGCAGCCCACGCTGAGATTCATAGCAAGACTGAAGGGACTGAGAAAATATTTTAAAGAATAGATCTCCCACCCCTAAGCCCTTTAGAAGAGGGAAATTCTCATAATCTAGAGGAAGGAGAAGGAGAAACCAGTGGGGCTGTAAAGACACACCCATCACCACCCCCTGGTTCTAAATCTCTTGTGAAATTCCTGAATATTTTTGGCACATTTTCAATCAAATGGCACAACCAAATCAACAACGACCCCAGACCTCCACATTGGAATATATAATAGTTGATCCAAATGCCAATGCCCCCATGAAAGAAATCCCCCTACAGAACCTTCCAACCTTCCATGGATTGATCTCAGAAGACTCGGATGCATTCTTATTTGAATTTGATGTYCTGTGTAGAGGGTATGATTACACCTCTGAACCCCAAAAATTAAAATTGTTCCCCTCTACTTTGAAAGGAGAAGATCTACCCTRGTTTATGGCATTGGGGGGCGGAACTATAAACTCATGGGATGAGATGAAACAGGCCTTCTTGACAAAATACCAARATTATTGTATAACCAAGGACTTAAAATATGAAATCTTTCAAATGACTGCAAAAGAAAATGAGACATTAGAAAAATATGTTGAAAGATTCCAATATAATTTACAAAGGTCTCCTTATGGTACATTACCGGGTGGCGTGCTCAAAGCCACTTTGATAAAAGGAATGAAAGATGAATGGGTAGAAACATTGAATATAATGGGTAAGGGTGACATTTATCAAGAAACTTATGATAACATCATTCTATTGTGCATCAGGTGCTCATGAAGAAGTACACAGACCAGATCAGGAATGTGGACTTCCCTCACCGGAAATAGCAATATTACCAATGGGGGTGTTATGCGAGCTAGTAATCCCTTAGAAAATTTCAAAACAGATATTCTAAGCACTCTGACTACATAATTGGATGTTTTGTAGGCCAAACAAAAACAAGTAGAAGCAGAACAAACTTTGGCCATATTTTGCATAGATGTAGAAAAAAACATGGTCCAAGTGAATGTCCTTTGGATGTGGTTCAGGTTTGCGCTATTTGCACCAAGGATCATGCAACAGAGAAATTATCATCGCTCCCTAGACTGAAATTTGTCTTTAGAGAAGCGAAAGAGGAAACAAAACCATTATATCTGATGGCTCAGCATCGTCAATGGCAGGCCCGACCTCCAAATACACTACAAGACCCATCCTCTTTCTTTTCTAGACAGTATAATTGGCAACAAAATTATGGTAACGCATGGTAGGGCCAGCCGTTTACTAATAAAAACTGGCAGCCCCAGCAATACCCACCTACAAATCCCACTTGGCCGAACCAATCCGCTGCAAATCCCATCTGGCAGAATCAACAAACTGCAAGTTCCACCTGACCTAACTCATAATACCCCACCTCATCCTGGAAAAACTCAAATAAGAACCCCTACCCTTCGCAGTGGCCCAACACGACTGCTTAAAACCCAAATTGGAACCAGAATTGGCAACGCCCCATGGGGATAAACAATCAAGCCATGGGGATGGCCCCTCAAACCCAACCCATGTTGCAAGCCCCACTCTAACTATCCCAAAACGCTTAATTGCAATTTCTCCCTCAATTACCATCCCAACCCCACCCAAATCCTAATAATAGACCGTCTCAGCTCATCCATATTATGGAGAATGGGGAAGGGGAAACCAACTCGGTAGGGTGCAACGAACTCTGGTTGGGATAAGGGCGTATAATATCTCCTGAAAGTAACGTTTTCCAAGAGCAAGAGAATGAAAATAACAAACAACCAGCAATAACACCCTCGAATGTGGTAATAACGGAAGAAATAGAGGTGGGGAAACACAGTCGAGTCACAGGATCCTGATAAGGATGCAACTCCTTCCCTTTCGTTCCCCGGAAGATTGATTATAGAAAAACCTGTCATGCATCCTAAATTCGACATTGTAGGGGACCTCAAGAATTTATATGTCAAGATCCCACTCCTACAGGCTCTGCAAGACATTCCAATTTATGCAAAGACAATCAAGGAACTATGTGGGAGGAATCCTCTCAGGAAAATTAAAGATTCATCATCAACAGTTTGTGTGGTAGGAGCCTTGTTTGATATAATTCTAGGTAGACAAGAACCAGTCAAATATGAAGATCCAGGGAACCCCATAGTAACAGTTTATATCCAAGGTTGTTCTTTTCCAAATACACTAGTTGATTTGGGGGCGGACATCAATATCCTAACTATGGAAACTTGCAACACCCTGGGTTTTGACTCCTTCGAACCTACCCCAATTATGTTACAATTGGTTGATCGATCAGTGGTTAGACCAGTCGACACACTACATGATATAGCAATATCAATCGACTCTTGGGGATATCCAACGGATTTCTTCATCATCAACCCAAGAAATGGACTCGAAGGGAATCCATTGATACTAGGCAGATCATGGCTCGCAATAGCAGATGCATACATAGGATTTCAAATGGGTAATATGATAATTGCTAGAGGAGGTGTCACAAAAAATCTCATCTTATATCCTCCAGCCAAGCCAAGCCTGTTAAGAACCAAACATCAATATAGCATGGAAAAACCTCAGGAAAAGTACTCAACGCCTTGAAACAGAGATAATTTCAGATAATAAGCCTCTTCGAGGGGGAAACCTCCTTTTACCCCACTTAAATGTTCAAGTACAAGATGCTTCAAAATGAAAATGTCTCCTTGCTATATATAGGAGACTAGGAGGTATAATTACAACTAATGGCATAAAGCTGACATAAATAAAATAACATTACTAATCTAAATTACAACTAATGGCCTAAAGCCGACATAAATAAAAT
>JZKD02S0658569.1:192648-209054 GCA_000966675.3 Picea glauca
AGATATCCTTGGGGAAGTTGAGGATTTTCCTCCTTCAGTTGAGGATCTACCCTAAGATCATGGTTGGACTAGGGATTCGAATCCAACTGCCTTCCAAGAATGAAAAGATGCTTCCTCCATTCATCTCAACAGCTTAACAACTGCCCAGAATACGTAGCGCTCCCTCAAAAGGGCCATCAAAGCGTTGTAGCGCTCCCTAGTAGGCTTTAGGGGGGCACCAGCGCTCTCAAAATCTAAAGCACTCCCTCAAAAGGGCCAGGGGAGCTTTATAACGCTCCTTGATAGTGTAAGGGGGAGCGTCGGCACTCCGAGATAGTGTAAGGGGGAGCGCTCCCCTCCAAAAACTCATTTTTTGAGGTGCTTTCAGATGGAAAAAGGTTTGCAAGCCTACTGACTCATTTCTCCTCTTCCAAATCAAATGTTTGAGGTGTTTCAAGTGTCTTTCTCATGTCGTTATAGGCATGACATAAGCATCATGGAAACATGCTTTCTTTGACACTTTTGACACTTGTGAGCAACATGCGACACTTGCGACCTTTGTAATGACGACACTTGTGACACTATCAAAGTGAGTAATTTTGATGTGTAACAAGAGTCATTGGAGGGTGAGAAAGGGGCAGCAATAGGTTTTCCTTTATCGAATGCATGGTGGGCTTCGGTCTTCAATCTCTTGTTGGTGTGGGAGGAATGCACTAGCGAGTGGTTAGGGGTTGCTTTGAAAATGGGGTTCAAAGCTGGAGGAGCAGGAAAAGTCAAGTTGGTCCAGACACGGTGTGGGGAGACTATCGGGTGAACAATCTCCTACCACCCATCATTTTCAGGGACTTCAGGTTGTAACAATACATGAGGAGGCATAGGGATGTTGGGGGCTTGAAGGTCTTGGAAGGAGGCCTTTCATGCCTAGGTTGGACTATTCCTTTCCCAATCCAATTAAATAATCCAACATGAAACAATTGGCCAAGCTCTTTTGAATCAACATCAAAATGTATAGAGAACATGGGCCTTCTTGGGCCTCGATTCCAGTTACCTCAACCTCTGTTTCCTCGGCCATGGTTTCCTCGACTGAAAACACTCATCCTGCATATGTAAACGATTAGAAAATAGTCTTTTAAATAACCATGCATGACAACTCTTAAAAATACGAAATATATTTGGCTCATAATGTGTTAGGATCATGCAATCCAATCCATACAAATTGTTCTAATGTTAATCAATGAGCAAGGTGTGAAACAGTGTTATGGGATGCGTGAGGGGTTTTTATTGAGAGAAAATATGATGTAATGAAAGGGGAGAAGAAATGTTCACTGCTCAATGATAACAACAATCAACTGTAAAACAACCAAATAAAACCTCATTGCAATCTACTCAAGATCTTGCCACTTCATCCACTTAACACAGAAATTCTCTTGGTTGTAATCAATATCAAAACATGGAGTGAAACAATGAATCTGGGATATGTGAAGGGTTTGTAATTATCGTAAAGTGAGATAATGAGAGGGGAGGATAATTATTATTGTTCATGAAATTAATCAAGTGATCCATAAAACATTCTGCGTAAGAATAGATGCATTAACCAACGATCATATGACTGAGTAATAATTCATGTGTATTTGACTAGTTCACTATCCATTAATGTCCAACACAGTGCCACTACAAAAGAGTAAGTATTTCACACAATTTGTAAGAGGTTTTGTTCCCTTTATTCTCACATTCTTCATTTTATAACAGTCAACAATAACACTCATTCCCAATATGTAATCATTAACATCCACCACTGTTATACATTTCTTAAATCCACATCTATATTTAAAAGTCATGTTTCCAAAATAATAATGAAGTCACTATTTCTGCAATAGAGCCAATCAAGATCTGTAATGATATTCATTCCTATATATATATGCAGTAAAAGACCAAAATAATCAAAACCTCACATGCCACGCCTGAAATGACAATTGACTATACAACCAATAGCCACCATTTAGACACAGGCTATGCAGGAGTAAATTTCCAAAGCAATGTAACCATGCCACTATAAAACAAAACAACTCAATGTGACTGAAAAGCCGAGCCAAATATCCAACAAGACTGTCATCAACAGTGGTCAATTGCAATAAATAACATGCTTAACAACTCTGAGGGTATCACTAAGTATTAAAACAAACTATCCATACTACACACAGAGCACAACTAACCAAACTCCAAAATACAACATTTCCACTTATCACAACAAACACATACTCACAACAATAACTAAACATATCGTGTTGAAGTTGTGTGCATTAATAAGTGGTTGGTTCATTTAATTCACACCATTATTCAATCAAGCCATGCGCACTCAAGCTTATTCAACCAACAACACAAGGATGTCATGGATATGCCTTCTATAGTCATCCAGTTCGATTATCATTCGGCCCCAGGGAAACCATAGTTATCATACCCCATATTTCATTTGCAAAACACCATACACAGAACGCGACCTGTGTGAGCCACCCTAAGCATTCGTGACAATTTTCATCCATCAACCAAATCACCATAAGTGCAAAACTAGTGATTGTACATCAACCAACAATTTACCACTGTGGTAAAAAAATCAATCAACCAAACAAGGCCATGGTAGTTGTGTATACCCATGCATCCAATCGAAATGGGTAGAGGCCCTTCTATTAAAAACAACCGAGTTCTTTGACATCAAGCGGGTGAATGTGAACTTTAGAAGTGCAAATTGGCAATGTAAGGTTCATGCTATTATCATGGAGGCAGTGATGAGAATCCATACCAACACGACTATTATACGACCAACGGGTGAGCCCATATTCAAAGTAATAGACCACAATAACCGGGAACAACTTGGCACACGTGATAGTCTCCCTATGAAAATCTATTCTAGAGGGTTAATGGTTTGCATAGTAGCCTTCACAGGAGGAATGGAACTAACTATAGTGAAACTTTGAGGCCAAAGGTGTACGCATAAGGAGGACTATGATTCTCTTGTGAACGGGAGATAGTTCCTTGACAGGGCTGAAACAGGAAAACATGGCTCTAATTAAACCCCAGAATCGTGAAGGAAACCATCCAGCCGTGATTTAAACAAAACCCTTCAACCAAAATGCAATGGTAACAAAGAACTACCACCCAGGAAGACTAACAACTTCGATTAACTTAAAACTATTACAGAAGAACCATCCATTTTCCATTTAAAATCAAAATTCCACACAGTTGCAGCACTTAGGACAAACACAAACCCACACAACTGAGCCAAAATTATTTCATAACTAGAGTGAATTCTAGAATGGCCAAAAGAGACATACATGTTAATCAAAATTCTTAAGACGAGAGGTGGCCAAGAGGTTTCACCCTTCTAAAAATATGGAGCATGAACACAAAAGAAAGATCAAACAATAGGCTAACTAGGGTGGCATACAAAGGGAAGGGTAAAGGTGACGTGAAGTAAATCCACATCGCCTCCACCCACATCTTGTTTACTCAACAGTACATGCAAACAAGCCACCCATTAACACCATTATTCAACCCATGCATCGCGAATATCAACACATTTAAACCATAGCATAATCCAAGTTTCGTATAACAATTCAACCATTCGCATTATTACTTTGCCAAAAGCGCCACCCATATTCATATTCCCAATATAACTCAAATACATCACATGACCACTATAAAATCTAAGAGGTCATGTATAGAACCATCACCAATAGCGTGATCAACATCAACCTGTATCATAGCATAATCACCATACATATAGACTATATAAAATCGCAAAGTCATTACTTCCATGAGCCACTGACGTTCATAACATATGTATATCAGCTATCGATTCCTTTAACTAATGCACAACCATTGCATTATCACCTTGCCAAATGTGCCACCAAAATTTCCACCATATGCATATAAAAATGTAATTTAACACAATTTCATAGCCATTTCCTTGTTAGCTAGGTTTTAACCATAATCAACATATATTTTATGCATGTAGTATTGCATAACTACATCCCTTTTCACTCGTTGCAATACTTCCCTTCATGTAATTTTACTAACATGTTTGTTGTGTAGGTGCGAGAAGGACAAATACCATATATGAATAGCAAGTTGTAGTATCATGAAGGAACAACATCTCAAAGCTTAACTCATATCAATGAAAACCATATTCTCATCAACCATGTAAATCTTTGTAGCACATCATCATAACATTGAAAATGAACAGATATGATCTTCAAAAGTTCAAGGGGGTCCCACCTACTATCATTATTTAGTCTTATATAATACTAGGCTTTAGCAACACTTTACAGACGAACTTACGTTGACATTTTAAATATTCAACAGTGCGGAAATAAAAGGAAACATTTAGGGAGGCCAGACAGGAGTTTCTCAAGCAGAATGTTGCGTCTACATCATTCATGCAACAAACTCATAACCCACCAATGTACGAGATTCCATCCCCAATGGACCATACCAGTAAAGGACAACCTTTAGAGAAAGCAAGTACCATAAATAATTTTATGCAAACATGTGTTAAGTTATTGAATGATCAATCATTTGTTAAAGTCTTACAAAATCTACTAGAAAGATGCAACACAGAGGTAGAAGGGAAGTTGGAGTAGAAAATAGTCAATGATGTCCATACAAGAAGAAGGACAAGCAGAGAATTTAGACTAAATGCCAACATTGGGGATTTCAATGTGGGAGATATTATAATGGATTTAGGCTCTGAAGTAAATGTCTTTCCTAAGAATACATGAAAGTGTATGGGAGAACTCACATTTAGCTATTCACATGTCCAGTAGAAAATAGCAAATCAACTAGTAGATTTGGATGGAGTGTGCACTATGGAAGATTTTGAAGTGATAGAGATAGTAGATGGCACAACACCTTACCCAGAATTACTTGGATTGGATTGGGAATTTGATAACCAGGCTATAATCAACTTGAAGAAAAGAAAAATGACTTTTAAATCAGGTGAATATAGAGTCATTTCACCATTAGATCCTTCAGAAGCAGAAAGGTTTGTAGAGGCCACTTTTTTAGATCTAGAAGAAATAAACTAGTTGTATAAAACCATCGTGCGAGAATAGGATTATGTCAACCCAACTAAAGATGGGGTACTCAGCTAGAGAAGCATTACATCATGGGCTTCTGACTCAGACAAAGGTTTGGAAAATTCAAAACAGTGATTACTTGAAGTTTCCACAAGCAGGTGTGCAAGAATTGACTTCGCAGTAAGATGGGTTGGTATAGAGATAAGAGAACCTCCCAGTTTTCACGGGCTAAACGACTTAGAGGAATTCTTGAGAAAATATGAAGAGGAAGTGTTAGAAAATTATAGGCTCTTACCCCTAGATATTGCACTCAAGGAAACACCTGCATTATGGTGGGGTGCGCACAAATAAAAAATTTAGGATTGGTATCAATGTAAATGACTATTGTGCATTAGATTTGGCACGGAACAAGGGAGCAATACATTGTATAACTATGATGGGTAAGGAACACTAGTGGAACACTTGGAAAGGTGCAGAACGTAATGGAGAATGACACCACCAAAGGAATGGCCTCATCACCTTATTCATACATTGGAAGGGATCCCATGGAACTGGTACATAGACCAGGAGATGCGTAGAGGCACTACATAATGGACAATATTACAACAGAATTTTGTAGTAACCTTCTCATTTTAAAATGAGAACCCCAACATTGATTCAGTGTTGAAGCTAATACATGGATTGATATTTTTAATGAACCAGAGGTTGAAATCATGATAGAATATCAACATCAGAATAGACAAACATTCAAATAATTACTCTCATGTTATCATGTTGAAGAGGAAACACCAGATGAATATGATCTGCACAACATTCAGATCACATAGATTGACAGAGAGAGAGAGAGGTGGAAGGTCCATATCTGTAGTCAGAGGCAATTGTTTCACCAATTGAAGTTAAAAAAGTCAACATTGGGATGAATGACAATCATAAAATGGAAATTATTGGAGACTACTGGGATGAGAAAACATTAGAAAGAATAACAAAGTTTTGTGCGAATACAGTGACTTGTTCCCAACAACCTTTACAGAGATGAAAGGCATAGAAGGGGAGCTAGGCGAGATGAAGATACCCCTCAAATATGAGGCTAGATCTGTCATACAAATACCTTACAGACTGAATCTAGTGTATAAGAAGAAATTGACCGAATGTTGGAAGTTGGTATTATAGAACCAGTAGAAGAATCTAAATGGATTGACCCCATGGTAGTCCAGGAAAAGAAGCAAGGGAGGATAAGTATTTTTGTAGATTTGAGGAAACTCAATGATGCTTTCTTACATGACCCTTTCCCTACCCCTTTTACAGATGAGGTCTTAGAAAATGTGGGAGGTCATTAGGCATATTTATTCATAGATGGATTCTTGGGTTACCATCAGATCAAAATAGCTCTAGAGGATGGGTATAATACTACTTTTTCTATAGAATGGGGATCCTACCAATATATAGTCATGCCCTTTGGATTGAATAATGCACAAACTATCTTTTCAAGCATAGTCACAACTTCTTTTAAGGAATTCATACATCAGTTTCTAGAAGTATATCTAGATGATTGGACTATGTATAGTGTTACACATCAAAAATACTTCCTTTGATAGTGTAGCAAGTGTCATCATTACAAGTGTCGCAAGTGTCGCATTTTGCTCACAAGTGTCGCAAGTGTCAGGAAACGCATACTACTATGATGCCTATGGCATGCCTATAACGACATAGAGAGGACACTTGACACATGTCAAGCACTTGATTTGGAAGAGGAAAAATGGTTAACTAGGCTTATGAACCTCTTGCCATCTGAAAGAACCACAAAAACTGAGTTTTTGGAGGAGAGTTCTCCCCTATACCTCTCTCAGGAGTGTTGACGCCCCCCCTTACACTGTCTGGGAGCGTTATAATGATCTGATAGCCTCTCTGGGGGAGGGTTGATGGGTTTAGGGAGTGTTGAAACCCCCCTAAAGCCTACTGGGGAGCACTATAATTCTTTGATGGCCCTTCTGAGGGAGCATTGCCTATTCTGGGCAGCAGTTGGTTTGGTGAGATGAATGAGGGGAGGATCCCTTCAATCCCTGAAGGCATTTGGATTTGAATCCCTATTCAAGCCATGATCTTAGGGAAGATCCCTAACTGAAGGAGGAAAATCCCCAACTCACCCCAATGATATCTCAAGTGGTTGAGCCTCTCCAAGGCTATATAAGTAGGCTTTCTCATGGTGAAAAAGGGGATCTGGATAGAGAATCATACCAAACTTATGATCTCATAAGTGATATTTGGAGAAGGGATGAGAAGAATGAAACCTATGATCTCATAGGAAACACACAGTGAAGTGGAGGTTAATCAGCGAAGCCATTGTCATTCTGATCATGGAGCTTTTGAGCAAGGGTTAGGCAAGGAGAACTTGATGAAACTGCTACATTCCTTCTATGGTTGTAAGTAACATTTTGTCCTCATTAAAGTAATATGCTTGGCCTATTTCTTTCTAATTTGTGTTTGAAATTACATGATTTTTTCTCTAAGTAGATAGATCTGCTTTGAACTAATCTCGATAGAATAAGAAGTGGTTGTACTTTGTTTGTCTATAGGGATTATCGAGGAGCTCAAGATTGGAGTTCAACTTGGAGTGTGCAGGGACAAACACCGGTAAAAGGTACGTCTTTCCTCCTTTCTCTTCATGCATTAGTTTGTGTAGACCTAAAAGGAAGTCAGTGACCATGATAAGCACTTTTTGTCTTAGAGTTAAGAGTCTAGCTCTTTGAGGAGATCTACCTGTCCGCGGAAAGATTTTCCTTCAACATATAGTCTTTTGAAGGACCATGTAGAAGTGTTAATACTAATGTTGGAAATATGTGGTCAATGTCAGATATCATTAAACATAAATAAATGCATTTTTGTGACACCTTTTGGGATATTTTTGAGACATATAATGTGTAAATAAGGTTTATTGGTTGACCCTACTAAGATTGCAGACATTCTAAATTTACCACCACAAAAGTCAGTGTGCTAGTTAAGAGAAACATTGGGACATACATGTTATTACAGGAAATTCATAAAGGGGTATGTGCAGATTACTGCACCAATGGAAAGATTGTTAAAGAAGGACACCAAATTTCAGTGGAATGGGGATTTTCAGCAAGGATTGGACACTCTAAAGGAAAATATGGTGACAGCACCTATATTAGTATTTTCAGATTGGGAAAATACATTTCATGTGCACATAGATGCATCAGCCATAACACTTGCATCAATTCTAGCATAGCTAGTAGCAGGGTACTTTAATCATCCTATATCCTTTGCAAGAAGAAAGTTTTCAGAATATGAGAATAGTTATGACACCACAGAAAGAGAAGGCCTAGACATGGTATATGCATTTCAGAAATTCAGGCATTATTTACTGGGTAAACACTTTAAAATGTTCACAGATCATTCTTACCTCAAATGTCTAGTCAACAAGCCAGTGTTGGGGGGGAGGATTTGTAGATGGTTTCTTTTATTCCAAGAATTCAATTTGAAAGCGATAGTCAAACCAGGGAAGTTGAATGCAAGACATGATCATCTGTCGAGGGTAACCAATGGGGAAGAACCTACTAACTTGGAAGACAACTTCCCTAATGCACAATTATTTTCAGTACAGGTAGTTGATGAATACTTCATTGATATTATTTAATACTTAAGTACTGGGGTTGCACTACAAGAATTTGGCATTAGGCAGAAAAAAAACATGGTAGTCAAAATTGCAGACTATCAACTCATTGCAGGTCATTTATACAAGATGGGTGCAGATAGAATTTTGATAAGGTGTGTATCGGAACATGAACGACCCAGGATTTTAGTATAAGCTCATGAAGGTATAAATGGAGGACACTTCACAGGAAAACCTACCACATAGAAGGTATTGCACATAGAATTATGGTGGCCAACAATCCATAAAGACGCCAAGAGCCAAATTTTTCACAAAGAAATTCCGATGTACATGGTTGATGATATTGTACATGATTAACACATGATATGGTACATTTTGGTGAATGCTTGATGCACTTGTTATGGTACATGGTATGGCACATGTGTTTATGATTGATGTACCTGATTGATTGTTGAGGTGCATGGTACAAGTGTTGGTGCATGGTTGATTCACTTGTTGTTGTGCAGGTGTTGGTGAATGGTTGATACACTTGTTGTGGTACAAGTTGTGGTACACAGTTGATGCTTGGTATGGTACAAGTTGATGGTTTGGTACATGGTTGAGACACATCTCTTGTGATGGTATGTTGGTGATCTTGGTACATGCTTGGTAGAGGCATGTGTTGATGATGTTGGACATCTAGTTGAGAGGTTTCCTTGGTATATGATCCATGTGAGAGGATTTTGTTGATTATCAGTTACAGTGACAGGTTGGACAGTGGCAGGTTGATGTGACAGGTTGGATACAATGACATGCTGACAATGATAGGTTGGCGACATTGATAGGTTGGTGATAGTGGTAGGTTAGTAACAGTGACAGGTTGGATATAGTGACAGGTTGACTGGTTGTAGATTGATGTGACAATGGTAGTCATAGTGGTAGTTATTTTGGTAGTGATAGTTTGGTCTACACTTATATTTCATGGAAACGGGATGGGGTAAGGAAAGGGGGTTGTAGCCTCCTTCTAGTTGGTTCCAAAGAACACAAGGAGTTGGAGCTTCCTTCAATTTAGAGCCTGTGAATAAGGGGTTGTAGTCTCCTTTTGGTCAGAGCCAGAGAATTTAGGGGGTTGTATCTTCCTTCAAGTTGGATCCTGTATATAGGGGGTCATATCCTTCTTCCAATTGCATCTGGATAATTGGGAAGTTGGTGCTTCCAATGAATGTATTCTTTGATATATAAGAAAGCATTAAGTGGTTTTCTCCCATTTGGGTTTCCATGTAAATTATGTTGTACTCTGTATTTTATGTAATGATTTTGATGTGATGATCTTATGTTTATATGCTCATTATATATTGAATGAAATCATAGATGATACATTGATGATATACTATGGATTAGATTGAAGTTTATATAATGTGGTTAAAAGTGCTCATATTGATTCACCCCCCTCCTCCCTCGCTCAGTATTCCAACAATTGGTATCAGAGAAGGTTCCTTCAAGAAACAGTTTAACCACTAGAAGGTAGATCATGGAGAGAAACAATTTGTATAGGAATGGAATACCACAGTTTAATGGTCAGATTGGTCATGAAGTATGAGTTGTGGAGTATCAGAATGAAAAAAAAATTACAAGCACAAGGATATGATGTTTGGAAATCATTTGTTTCATGATATACCGCTACTAAGAAACTGAAGACTGCAACCAAGAAGTAATTGAAAAGAAACAAAAAAATAGCAATGGATTTCATCTTGGAAGGATTACCTAATTCAGTAAAAGAGAATGTGGGAAAAATTTTACCAGCTAAAGAACTTTGGGATAAGATACATGATATCTATTTTGAGGAATCTACCATCATGGAGCCAGAGAATGCTAAATAATATGCAAGTACAGAACAAGAAGAAATATTATCATCATGTCATATAGATTCAGAAGAAGAATATTTTGAAGTATGCATAGTAGATCTTGAAGCAAAATTAATCAATGCTTTAGATGAATTGATGAAAGAAAGGAATAAAAACAAGTCTCTTGAGGAACAATTAGTAAAGAATATTTTTGAAGAATCCTAATAGGTCATCGTGAATCTAAAATCTCAGCTGGAAGAAGCTAGATGGATTGAAGAAACATACAAAATCTAGATAAAAGATAAGTAGTGTTTGGAAGCCAAAATAGTAGCACAAAGAAAGAAGCAGAGAAGAGAGAGAATATTTTGACAGATCATCTCAAGGAAAATATCAGAGGACTTGAACAAAATTGAAGTAGAATTCAGTTAGCAAGAAAAATCACTTGAAGAAGAAATCATCCCTTGAAGATCCAACTTGAAGAAGCAAAGAGAATTGAATAAGTCATGAAGATTCAAATGATGAAGAAAGAAGAAGAGGTTGAAGAAGAAGTTGTCACGTTGAGACTTAAAATCATCAAGCTCAGCAAGAATGGTGACGAGAGAGAAACATCCACATCATCAGTAATGAAAGATGAAGAGAAGCAATCCAGGTTGCCAAAAAGGAATAATGAAGAAAAGATAAAGAGTTATGCAGAAGTACTCAAAGGAAGGAATCATGGTCAGCAAAAATCAAAGAAGAATGTGTATAATAGAGATACATATTCAACATGACATTCTACATTCAAGAAACAAAGAAGCTTCAATCATTATTAAGGGATCAACAGAATAGAAGATCGTGATCAACCGAGGCATGAATTTAGAAGGACTCCACCAGAAGGAAGATCATTCACCCCCAGGTATGTAAAAAATAATTATGGTCATTGTTGTACTTGTACTAACTTTGGACATAAAGTTGTAGATTGCAGGGCTTATGGAAGAAATGTTCAAGCAAGAAATGATTGTGTGGTTCCACATAACATTGAATGTTACAAATACCGCAATTATGGTCACATAGTTTGTGATTGTAGAAGCAGGATGTATACTTCTATGAAAGAAAACAATTATATGAGATATTATAAAGTTTGGAAAAGGAAACAAGAATGGGTAAAAGAATATCATATGAATGAAGGACAGCGAGAATTCATACTCTCAGGATTGGAAATAGTACGATATCAAGAAAAATCTATAGGAAAAAAGGAAGATATCAGATACAGGAAGCTTTGGAGAAGAAATAGAAAACAAGAAAAACATGTGAATAAAGAATGTGTCTTAGAGATTGCAGGATTTGTAGTAGTAAGAGAAAGAAAAGAAGAGCATGTGAATAAAGAATAGACCCAAGATATTTTACTCTCAGGGATTGTAACTCAAGATCATAATGAATCCACAGGAAAAAAGAAAGAAGTCAGAAGTCAAAGAGATGATTCTATATATGAAGAAGATAATTACTCTGCATCAAAGAATGTATTTTTATGAGCCATCTGTCTTGGAGACTCTCAGTAAATATGAATATTGAACAAGGGGAGTTGATTCAGTAGCTACTACATATCAGAGAACCATCCTTCGAACAGTTTGAAGTATTTGCAGAGATAGATTCAGAACAGTCAAATTAGAGAAGTACATGCTAACAAATTGATTGGTTGAGAATTAGTGTTCTCGCACAAGTATCAGTTGGAAATTACGTAGGGAGAAGTTTATAATTGTATAACACATATGTATCAAGACAGAGATATCTTCAATACAGGTTGTTCTAGACATTCAGAGTTTGATTTGAAGATGTAGAAGACTAGTGGAAACATTTGGTTCAGGTTGAAGAGACATGAATATGTGATGATTAGTTACAACCATGAAGCCTTCATGATAGTACAGTGATAGATGGGTCATCATTGTGGATAGTTGAGTAGCAAAATTATGGAAAATTTGTGACATATCGACACAAATGGATATTTAGAAGGTACAGAAAACATGGGTCAAAGAAGATACATAGAAGTATATTTACAATTGGAATCAGTGAAATTAGTTGGAATCAGTTGGTCACAGAAAAACAAGCAGTGAAAGGAATAGAAGAATAGGGAAAGAGAAACTATCAACAAAAACTATAACATCAGAAGAAAATCATTGAACAATATGGTCAAATGAACATGAAAAGTGAATGAAGAAATCAAGTAATGAATGATTTTTATATGTGTCATATATTTACAACATGAAACACCAATGGACAATAAGAAACACTGGAATAGAGGAAAGGAAACATATACATGTATTCCTACATTGATATACACGACATCTTGTAGAAAAACCAAGTGAAGAAAATAATTAAGAGATCCATAAAGGAAGATCAGTATCATACATACAGGGGGAGACATACAGATGGGAGGAGTTATCCTTTTTCCCATGATGTCAAAGGGAGAGAAAGAGAATGATAAAAAGAGAAAGATTCAAGTGCATGAAGTGAGAGAAGCATTGTTCAGAAAAGGTATACTTTCAAGGGGGGTCACTATTTGTTATTTATAAGTGGAACTTGGAAAGAAACATGAGGACAGAAACATATGAAGAGAAATAATAGACACATGAATATAGGGGGAGGAGACCCAAGGACAGATACCCTTTTCCATTGATGTCAAAGGGGGAGAGAGAGAAACATTAGTGAGGAGAAATGGTCACGGGGGAATCACGAGTATTGGAGTATGAGTGTTTCCATAAATATTTGTGTTTCCATCAATGCTAAAGGGGGAGATTGTTGGAAAATTGGTTTGGACAGTTGGTTGTCATTGATGTCAACCCTTGGAGCATTCAAGACACTCCATATTTCTGGTCAATATTGATGGTGAGTTAGTTATCATTGATGTCGACAGATGTGATGGGTGTATTTGCAGAAGTATCCAAATTGATCCCCTTATGACATAGCTCTAAGCATGGCCCTCATGGGAATATTATTTCAATAATTCTACAAGAAACCCATAGGTGTGGTCACAAATCCTGAAGCTTTTCAAGGAATAAGGACATGAAGGACAGTGTAAATGAATGTAACATAGTTGTAGATGGATAGAAATCATTATGTAATTTTCGGTGATATGTGGTATACCACGTGGTTCCCCACGGTTGAGGAGTTATGACCTTGTGAAGTTGGAAGCCCCGAAGAATTGTCAAGAAGCCCCTAATTGGTTACAAGTCAATTAATGAAAGGGTAAAGTGGTTGTAACAAGAAAGTAAAGAAGCCCTAATAATAAGGAAAGAGGTTACCTAGAAAAAGTATAAATACACCTCAAGGATTCTCTCATAAGTACACACACATACATTGAACATCTATCTTGTGAGAATGTTATGGTCTAATATTTTGTTCTATTAGCGAATTTGACGTCAAGTCCGAAGTTACAAAGGTGAAAGTAGAAAAAATTAAGCAAGAAGGGCATGGACATATGGAGTTTTAGCAAGAAGGGCACAGACATCCAGAGCTACAAAAAGAAGGGCGTGAACATTCGCGAGTTGCAACAAGGATAGGCCATGGATCTGTGAAAATCCCTTGAAGAAGATGTCATCTCTTGTTTGTTGAAGATGATTTGTACAGGTTGGTTTGTTGGTCTGTGATGATATGATTCATGTCTTCTTCAAGCTTGTATCTTGGATGGTATGGCACATGATTAAGGCATGTCTTGGAGGCCCTTGTGATCATGGTACATGGTTGCATATGGTTGAGGTGATATTGATACATGCTTGAGACATACTCTTGGTACTTGTTATATGTATGTTATGGTTCATTGTTAGAGGCAGATTTCATGGTACATGGTTGATGATATGGTATAGGTGTTTATGTACATTATTGATGTACATGGTTGATACATGGTATGGTACAGGATTAGCACTTGGTATGGTATTGATGTACATGGTTGATGATATGGTACATGATTGATACATGATATGGTACAGCTTTGGTGCATGGTTGATGCACTTTTTATGGTACATGGTATGGTACAGGTGTTGATGGTTTATGTACATGTTTGATTTTGAGGTACATGGTACATGTGTTGGTGCATGGTTGATGCTCTTGTTGTTGTACAGGTGTTGGTGCATGGTTGATGCACTTTTTTTTGTACAAGTGTTGGTACATGGTTGATGCACTTGTTGTGGTACAGGTTGTGGTACATGGTTGATGCTTGGTATGGTACAGGTTGATGTTTTGGTACATTCTTTGGTACATGGTTGAGACACATATCTTTTGATGGTATGTTGGTGATCTTGGTACATTCTTGGTAGAGGCATGTGTTGGTTATGTTGGACATCTAGTTGAGAGGTGTCCTTGGTATATGATCCATGTGAGAATATCTAGTTGAGTATCAGTGACAATGATAGGTTGTAAAAGTTGATGTGACAGATTGGATACAGTGACAGGTTGACATTGACAGGTTGGTGACAACAATAGGTTAGTGACAGTGACAGGTTGGATACAGTGACAGGTTGACTAGTTGCAGGTTGATGTAATAGTGGCAGTGACAGTGATAGTGGTAGTGATTGTGATAGTGATAGTTTGGTCTACACATATATTTCAGGGTGACGGGATGGGGCAAGGAAGGGGGGTTGTAGCCTCCTTTTGGTTGGTGTCAAAGAACACAGGGAGTTGAAGCCTGAGAATCAATGGGTTATAGCCTTCTTTTGGTTGTATCCAAACAATTCAGGACGTTTTAGCTTCCTTTTGGTTGGAGCCTGTAAAAAGGGGGTCATAGCCTCCTTCCAGTTGTAGCTAGAGAGTTGGGAATTTGGTGCTTCCAATGAATGTATTTTTTGATATATAAGAAAGCATTGTGTGGTTTTCTCCCATTTGGGTTTCCACATAAATTCTCGTGTACTGTGTATTTGATGTGATGATGTTGATTTGATGCTCTTATGTTTATATGTTCATGATATATTGAATGCAATCATATATGATACATTGGTGATATACTGCTAATAAGATTGAAGTTTATATATTGTGGTTAAAAGTGGTAAAATTGCTCATATTGATTCACCCCCCCTCTCAATATTCCAACAATGTGCCTGTAATTTGAATAATGTATAATAACAACAGTACACGAGTTAAAGTGGAGGCATATCAGAAATCATCATTATATTTCTTGTTGTTTCATGATTGCATAGGTTGTTCCTCAGGTTATGATTTGAAGTTTTTATACTTGTTTCACAAATCGTATAATTGTATAAAGGTGGTATAATTATTGGCATATTATTATGATTATTTTTTTGCAACAAATGTTATTTCATTGATACTACATGTAAATGATTGCACTTCAAACTATATGTTTCCATTTTTGCATGAAACAATTACTCATTCTTAAAGTGTCTTATGAGAACTCATCAAATGCCCCCATGATCACATACACAATAGTATTGTGCCTTTAAACTATAATATGCATACAATTGAAAACTTATACATACAAACATACATACATATTCCTTTGTTTTTGATGAGTTATTCAAGAGCTTGTCATGATGCAATTTGTTTTTAAATAATAACCCTTCGTCGGACCATCGATGAACTAGTTCGTAGATGGTCTGACTATAGTAACATTTTCCTCCTGGCCCAGTAAATGTTGGAAACATAGTCGATGTGTCGGTACATTGTCGATAATTCGACAAAGGCCTGATGATGTTGTTTTGCCTCTTTCGTCACCTTGGTGAGAAGAATAGAGGTGCTTGCAAGCTCAGTTGGGTCTGTTGAGAAGGACAGCTATAGAGAAAAGAGTTAAGGAAAGAAAACAAAAACTGCAATTAAGAATTAAACTAAGAGATGCAATAAAAACTAAATTCATGAGCATAGGGACATAGAAACAAAAAGAACCAAAAGACCCATGTCACCAATGTTTGAGGCTGATCT
>JZKD02S0658569.1:236918-247577 GCA_000966675.3 Picea glauca
TCAAAGTAAGTTGTAATGACCATAAATATAGCATACTCAGTAAATATCCAAGCTTAAAAGGGTCGGGAATATTTATAAATGAAGACCTCATTCCTAAAGACCAAGCTTAATTAAGGAAGGAAGTTCAAAAGGTAAAAGAAGTCAGGAAAGAAGGAAAATGGGAAATAATTAGAAATCGAAAAGATATTGTTAGGGATAGAGACCAAAAGGATAATAATAAATAGGAATGTGGGACACTCGGGATCCTTTTTTGGAACTATCGTGGCTTTCCATTGTGCAAAGGTACTATGATAAGTTGGATCCCGAGTGATATTGATATTATTTGTCTAGTTGAAACTTGGGAGCATGAAGAGTCTAAGGTCTCTAACATAGAAGGATTTGTCTTGTGGTCGGCATGGAACAAAAGGTCCTGAAATTCAACTTCATAATATCGACCCTCTAAATCAGGACATTTGGATAGAAATTTTAGACACCAATGCTAAGAATATGTATATAGCAATTTGTTATTTTGCACCTATTAATTTTACTTTTTATAAGAAAAACAATCTAGATAGCAATTGTCCCTATAATAATTTAGAGCAAGATATTTATAGTTTGAAAAATGAAAGTAATATCCTCCTGCTAGGAGACTTTAATGCTAGGACTGAAACTAAACAAGATACTCTTTTAAGCATTGATTCCAACCATAATCCTTTATGGCTAGATGAGGACCTTGTTTTATCTAATAGGTACAAAAGAAGCTTTGAAGACCTAATTGAGACTTTTTTTGGCATTGTGTTCATCAAGCTCTACAACTCTCAAGACCTAATAATTTGCAATGGAGTAATGAAGTAGTCAAACTCCAACTAGATGACTTGTATTCATGGGCTAGGTAGTAGTGTCATAGATTATGTGATATATGATATCCTCGTTTCCAACCAAATAGCATATTTTAAGATTTTAAATGACAATGAACCTGACTCTGATCATAAACCTTTAACCCTAACTCTAAATGTTTCCATGGATAGGAACACCATTGAAGAGAATTATGATAATCAGAGACACTTGCACTTTGACAAAATTAAATTTGACATTTTCTTAAAGGATTTAAATAGTAAATTATATCTTCTAACTTATAAGGACAACATTGAAGAACTCTATCATAATTTTACAACTACCCTTTCCACTTCTATTAACAAGTTATCTTTCAAGGTGTCCTATAAAAAGAATAATAGAATGACCAACCCTTGGTATGATAAATAATGTAAAATTGCTAGGAAATCCATTAGGGATGGTTCTAATGAGTCCTTAAAACTCAATAAGATCAATACATACAAATACATAATTAAAAGAAAAAAATGTACTATATCAATCAAAGGAAAGAGTAGCTTTCACAAATATCTAAGTTGGATCCTAAGAAGTTCTGGAGCCAAATTCTAAACCGCAATACTAAATAAAATGATATGATTCCCTAAGGGACTGGAATTCCTACCTTAAAAGTTTTTACAAGTTCCCTAATGCCATGGACACCATTCCTATTGTCCCTACAGAGGATGCAATTTTTTTTTTCGATGACATAGAGTTTGGGATTAAGCAGCTTGCAAATGGGAAAGCTAAGGACATTGAAGGCTACCAAGTTGAAATTTTTTAAATCGGAGGGCCTATCCTTATCCCTTACATACACAAGATCTTAAATTTAGCATTCAAGCAAGGCTTCCCAAAGCCTTGCAAAGCCTCATTGTTCTGATTTTTAAAAATAGGGATAGAAACATTCCCTTTAATTACAGGACCATTATGATTAGTCTGATTTTAGTCAAGATTTATAGAATTATTTGGAAAAGAAGATTATCCTTTGGCTAGAAAGTCACGGTAAAAGAGATAAAGGCCAGGTTGGGTTTAGGAGATATCATTCAACTGTGGACCATCTTGTTACCTTTAGGATCATTGTAGAGGAGTTCCACAATACTAAAACCAATATTTTTTGTTTTTTGTTAACTTTAGAAAATCTTTTGACATGGTTCCTAGGAAAAATCTTTGGAATAGGTTGGAAAGTTCCTCTTGAGTTGAGGGTTGTTGAAATAATGATGTATGAGAATGTTACTGCTAAGTTTAAAAACATTGAGGGTTGGTCGAAAGATATTAACTACAATATTGGAGTCAAACAAGGTTGTCCCTTGTCCCCTACCCTTTTTGGAATATACATTGACAAGCTAGAAGATTGTTTGGAAAATGCAGGTTGTGTCGGCCCTACTCTCACTAGTATAGTCATCAATCTTCTTCTTTGTGCTAATGATATCATTCTTATGGAAATGAATCCCCGTGATCCTGAAAACCAATTTATAATCCTCAAGGATTTTTTCTCCAATATGAGTATGACTATTAATACTGATAAGACTAAGGTCATGATTAATAAATCCAATAAAATCATTTATGATACCTTCGTATATGAAAACAACAACTTGGAGGAAGTGAATTCATACAAATATATTGGAATTGATATCCACCACAACCTTAATTGGAATTATAGCATTGAGAAAAGGATTATTGGGGGATGGAAAGCTTATTATGGGCTCGAAAACAATTGTAATTTAGACGATCTTTGGATTTGGGATAAGAAGAAACTCCTCTTTTAGACTCTTGTTACACCTGTTATTCTTTATGGATGTGAAGTATGGGGTTGTAGTATCTATCGTGAATACTGGAGAAATATGGAGCAAATACAAAAGAATGTTATAACCTATAATCTCAAAATTAAAGGAAATACACCCTATCTCATCATCCTCTTAGAAACAAGTCTCCCCCCCATTGAGAGCATGTCTATGACTAGATACCTAATGTATAAGAACAAGCTAAACAACATGGAAGACAAGAGGCTTCCTAAAATTGCTTCAAAATCGAGTCGTGACCACCATCGACTCAAACGGGGATGGAATAAAGATGCCCAATCCTAGATAAACTATTGGGGAATCATGGAAGACACAATTTTGCAAAACAAAGATACTATTAAAAATATCATCAAATCAAAATTTAAGGAGAAAATTTGGTGTGATAAAAAGTTAGAGGAAAAAAGAAAGTTAAGGTATTATAAGGATGTAATCAACCCTAATCTAGAAGATCAAAATTATCTATTTGTTTTGACAAGTGTAAAGAAAAAAATAAGCATTGCTAAGATAAGAACAAATTCTCATGAGCTCCAAAGTGAAACTAGGCATTGGTCAATTCCTAAAATGCCATGGGATGAAAGAGTGTTTCACCTTTGTGACACTAAGAAGGTTGAAGATGAAAAACACTTTCTCTTAGATTGTCCAGCCTATACCCATATTAGATCTCATTTTCAAAATATTTGTCACACTACCAACCTTTTGAACCTCTTAACTCAACAAAACTATGGTGATCTTGGAAAGCTTCTCTTAATGCTTTTCGAGCATAGAAACAAAATTCTAAAGAATCGCAAGTAATCACTTACCCTCTTAAGGTATGATAGACCAATTCGGTCTTAGTGGACGTTAATCATCATCATCATCGTCGTCGCCGTCATCATCATCATCAATAAAACCTATAAGAGAGAAAAATGTGAAGTCACACACTCTTCATAATGCTTTACAATTTGATGCATGTGGTCATGTGTTAAGCCACTAATATCTTGTTATGAACCAAAATGCTCAAAATATCAAAAAATAACATAAGTACACACCATGTACAGAATGTCATTGTGGAGCACAACTCCAATTTAGATAAGATACACAATAACTCCTTAAATAATAGGGGAACCCCCTCCAAATAACCAAATACATTTCATACTTCACAATTCACATGTCAATAATCAATACATGATCTCTTATATATAGCTATTCACACTTGCACATGAGGCCCCTTTATTACTAGGTCGACCCTATTACATATGTATTTACACATTACATGTAAATTTAGGCCTATATATGCCCCCCCTTGGGGTCATATCATATACATTTAGCCATATATATGCCTCCCTTGGGTCATCACATAGTACCCTCCTTCAAAAAGATTTTTCCTCAAAGATTTTCATTTAAAGGCTTCACATGTGATGAAACCAAGTAATATGATTTTCTTATGTTCCTTCTTTCTTCATTCCACTGTTAATGATCTATCCATCCAAAATCAATTATTTTTGGACTTAATCCTTGGTGTCTAGTTGTTGAATAATTTTCTTTCCTTTGATTCCATGTATTTTTGTTGAAGCTTCTCCAATTTGTAGTCATTGTTGGTCTCTGATAATAGTTTTTTGAAGAGTAGTTTGGTGATGCATTATTCCATGAATATTGAAAAGTATTCCATCTTCTTCCTTTATAATGTTGATATCGTCCTTCTTGTCTTCCTTGAAATGATTCTTGGTAATGAGGGTGTCGATACGGTTTCACATTTGATGGTCTTCCTTCACTCTGCACATGAATTTCATCTATCTTCTTTTCAGTGATAATGGAATCCTCGATCATCTTTTCTTGGTCTTTGATTACTCTAGCCTTCAAGATAATACCATCATATTTGGCATGTACATCCTCTAGATGGAGTTCAACTTCTTCAAGTATCTTATGTTGACCTTCTTGAATCTTGTCTTCTTTCTCCTTTGAATCTTTCAGGTGACCCCATCTATCAACTTCTGACATCCTTCTTTAATTATGGCTTGCATTTCTGACTTAACCTCATCCGTATTTAAGGATTCCTCAACCTTCTTGCAAATTTCCTCTTGCAGTCTTTTGGTAGATTCTTCAGCCAAGATTCTTCTTTCTTCTTTATTTTGACAGTTCTTCTTTTCTTCTTTCAATCTCTTAACCTCATCCAATAGTTTTTTATTATGGCTTTGTAATCTACATATTTCTTCATCTTTATTTTTTAAATATTCCACTGATTCATCTTTTTCCCACTTGCCTTTGCTTGTCTTTTCTTACTTTAGGTTCTTAACCTCCTTAAGGAGTGATTCATTAAGAGATATTATATTAGATAGCTCCTCACCCTTCTTAGTAATATCTTCCTTTGCCTCTTTTAATTCATCTTTAATTCTATACATTTCCTCCATTTTGTATCCCTAATCCATTTATCTAAGAAGACTTTTTCAAATTCTTCCCATGTGGAGTGGAGTCTAGTATCTTCATCAAGGATTCACCACCACTTATGAGATTCACTTGAAAAATAAAAAGATAACCCAAAATGGCCTATACCAATCCTCATAAAATATACCTTTACCATCCTCAACCATTCTCTGGGGTTGATGTCATCTTTATCTTCATCTCCACTAAAGTTAGGTATTGTCATTGATTCTTAATTGAGGTCTAACCCAAATCCTTGACTTCCAACCTATATATATTAAGGATAAATGTCTCAAATAGTTATAATCCTTATTCCAATATTCTCTTCTATGTGTTATCTTTCCAATTGATTTTGAATCAGCTGAATCACACATTCCAATAAAAAGTTATGATAGTTTTAAGTGAACATACCTTTGAAACCTTGATTTGGAGTATGTCCTCCTGGCAAACCTTACTTAGGATGTATCTCTACAATTTAGGCCCTTCGTAGTCTGAAATTGTGACCTGTAGTACTCTAAAATTTATGATAGCCTCCCCACACCTTGTTGATTTTTGGCCTTTTTGATAGAGAGAACTTGTACAACATGCCATGCGCACAATAATCGATATGAATTTCTGAAAATTGTACCAGATATACTATGGCATGTCCACTACTCAATGAAACTTTTCTCACTCAATTTGTATCCTATATGAATACTTTATGGTTGTTTTACCCAGAACATTTGTTTGAGACTAGTCAATAGGACTAGTCAGATATCCTATCTTCCACAGGGTGTATCTACAAAATTAGGATGAACCAGAAGCTGAAAGTCTTATCACAGATACCTTGATAATTTCTATGAATGTCCTCTAGATTACAGGGTCTGAAAAATTACGAAAAAAAAATTATAGCAAAAATTCCTCGATGGCTAAATTCAGGATGATTCCAGAACCCTATATTACACAGGAGATATATCTGAAATTATAAGGCCTCAGGAGCTTAAATTTGAACCCCACGTACCTTGATCCATATACTAAATATCCTCCAAGTGGTTCCTTCTAAAATGTTGTAGAAACAAATTTATAGTGAAAATTCCAAGGTCTGTCAGATGCAAGAACGAAGCCGCCCCAAGACCTTGAGCTCTGATACCAAATGTTATGAACCAAAATGATCAAAATATCAAAAAATAATAGAAGTACACACCATGTACAGAATATCAACGTGGATCACAACTCCAATATAGATAAGTTACATAATAACTCCTTAAAGAATAGGGGACCCCCCTCCAAATAGCCAAATATCTTTCATATTTCACAATTCACATGTCAATAATCAATACATGATCTCTTATATATAGCTATTCACAATTGCACATGAGGCCCCTTTATCACTAGGTCGACCCTATTACATATATATTTACACATTACATGTACATTTAGGCCCATATATGCCCCCCTTGAGGTTATATCATATACATTTAGCCATATATATGCCCCCCTTGAGTCATAACAGATCTTTATATAAACTCCCAAAATATTATAACACCGGGAAAAAAAATGTTTCCTGACATGTCCCTTTAAGTTAGATATAATTATTTCATTTACCTATAAACAAAAGTTATGCCCTATTTCGCAAAGGAACTTTGGACTTTGTTGTTTTCTAAAGGAGTGGTATTTTGTGTTGGACTTAGAGTAAAAGTTTATTGTAATGAATGTTAAGAGAAATAAATTTGTCCTTTTTTCATAAATTTTTATTTGAATTTTATTTAAGAGATCAGTTTAATATGTTGTTATGTATTTGAGTTTAATATTAGTATATGTTTAATTTGTATTCTTTAGTATCAAGAATATTAATTTAAATATGTATGTCATTTATGGATATGGGAAAGTTTTCCTTAAATATCTGATTAAAAAAAAAAAAAAAAGTAAAATATTTATTAAATTCAATGTTTAACATATATATATCAACTATAATTACTTCCAAACCGTTAACACTTAATGATAATGATAACATTACTAGCACATATTCTTATGAACATAATCCATGTGAAATAAGTTTGAGTTATGAAAACCCTGGATGGGGTGACACCTGGATGACATGTCATGAGCGATCCACAACAAACGACCTCCCCCGATTGCCTCGTTTGGTGCCCTGGCAGCGTTCATTTACTCCTGAATTTCCGCCTCCAACGATCGTCCCTGCAACTGGCCTCCACCATGACGGTCACTCGTGTGAAATTAATGGATCTTCGGATCCTTCCATGTCTTAATACCACCATCTTCACTAGGAAGACACCTTACTTTGTTATTCATCCTTCTCTGCATGCTCTTTGGTTTATCTACCTCTTTTCGTCGCTCTTACCTTGCTATAGGCTTCTCTTCACAATCGTGAGGGTCCTCTTCACCTCTTCCATCCTCAACCTCCATCTCTACTCATTCTTACTCATTCCCAGAGAGCATGCTAGATCACTTCGAGTTGGCTCTTGCTCTATTATGGGTGGTCAAACCCCCTACACTCATTACCGACCTAGTTTGTGATTTGTTTGTCCTTGCCACTCCTGAATGGATAATCAATCCTCCTTCCCTCTAGTCGAAATTAAATATCGAAAGCCTACCTCCGCTCCTGTGACCATTTTCTCCATCGCCACCCATATCCCCAACCCAAAAGCAACCTCCAACTCTATTCATTTCCCCCCTCCTCACCTAGTTTTCACTGATGCTCAGAGAGAATTCATCATGGAGCTACATCAAGATAATGATGAGCATAAATTTCGCCAATAGTTGATGGAGAAATGCTTGGACTATATTTTGGATTCATGCGTGAAGAACCCTGCACAACGACGCAATGAAGAGGAACTGCTCTAGGAAATAATGGCCCCCGGTGGCCAGAATCGTCTAGGCATGCCTTCCCCTATAGCTCTACCAACAAGTAATCTATCATGGACTGTTATTTTTTGTTTTTTGTAGCTTTTGTTCGGCCTGTCAAATTACAAAGACATCTTTGTTGGTATATTCATAGGACCAGAATAGTGTATTATAGTCTAAAATCTGTAACTATGTCAGCTAGAAGCAAACACATCAAGATTTTATGGAACTTTTATAACTAGTGGTGGGGCTAGTTTCCTTCTATGATAGCCTCAGCACCAGTCTATGAAACATATTATGTAATTTTTTTTCATAAAAGGTAATACAAACAACTAGCTTACAAAAAACAAGTTTGAGTTATGAAACAAAATATTGACTTGTTTCAAACAATAGTCTCCACTAATTTTGTCATGCACGACAAACTTTTTTTAAATAGCATCTGCTTTATTATTATGGAAGGTGATAAGTCTGGATTTATCTCTGCCAAAAACATTTACGAAGCATTATCAAAATCTCTGTGGAATTACAATCTTGGGGGATGGAGGAGAAAATTATGGAAGTGGGATTTCCCAATTGGCGATAAAGATTTTCATTTGGCTTTTAGTAGAAAATAAAATATTAACCTGGAAAAATCTACAAAAGCATGGATGGAAAGGGCCAGGCATTTTCATATTGTGCAAAACCAAAAGAGAATCTACAAAACATCTTTTTGTAAATTGCTCCTTTACCTGACAATTTGGGAGGAAGTCAAAAAGGCTCTAAACTTAGCTTATGGATGGAATGTAAACACTGTGACAGAATCCTTAAAAAATTGGGATATTCAAAATTCAAACATGAATGCTCTGTCGACTTACATCTATTGGTTTATTTGGATAGATAGCAATAAGTTTATCTTTGAAGAAAAGACGCCATCAATGCAAAGAATAGTTTATCTAGCAAGGAGTGTTATGGATGTATCAAATAATTCACTACATGATAGCATTCCTCGATTCATTGATTATTCCTATCATGTAGATAAAACACTTGCTTGGTTTGATGGGGCTACATAACACAATGGTATTCTAAGAGGAGCAGGTGGTGTCATAAAGATTGATTATTTTAGAGAGTACAGATGGATATTAATTTGTGGGAATGGAACAAATACCAGAGCGAAACTTATGGGAGCATGGGCTACTATAACTCTTGCAGTTAGACTGTCAGTATCTGATTTACATGTTTTGGGGGACTCCGGGATAGTCATTGATTGGCTCAATAGGAAAGGTGAACTAAGGGTGGCAAATCTGGATGCGTGGAAGGAAAGAATAGAAGAAATCTATCCACTTTTCAAATATATTTCCTTCGAGCACATATACAAGGAAGCAAACAAACAAGTAGATCATCTATCAAAGAAGGCTCTCCACAACTGTCGAGGGAGAATTGCATATAACCTTTGGGTGGAGGGACATGAGGGACCATCACAGTTCATAAATCTGTAGTTTAATTTTCTTGATGTCTCTCTTCGTCGCTATGCCTATATGGGTTTTTTTTTGGTTTTTTGTATATCCATCTTTTTGATAGAGGGTCTTTTTTTATGAAAGTATAAACTTTTTTGTTTCTTCTTAGATGAGATTATAAGGTTTGTCATCTGTGATCATTGACTGACCAGAGTGGACTATATGCCATGTCAGTGAAGTATCAGTATATGTAAAAAGATTATATTATTATCAATATAATGTGCAATTTTCTATTGGAAAAAAAAATGCTTTATTATTATCTTAAAAAACAAAGAAATAGTTATATAATTTATCTTCATGAAAAGTAATACAAACAACTAGTTTTAAAAAAAAAAGTTTGAGTTATGAAACAAAATATTAACTTGTGTCTCCACTACTTTTGTCATACACAACAAGCTTGTTTTAAATAGAAACTGCATTATTATTATCTTTAAAAACAAAGAAATGGTTACATGGCTAACACATATTCTTAATGAAGGCAACCATGCAAAACAAGTTTTGAGTCATAACACAAAGTATTAACTTCCTTTAGACAATGCTCTCCACTATCTCTATTATTGAAATAAAGCCTACTTTTCATAGCAACCACAATAACCTCTAAACTATTAGTATTCAAAGTTAATGGTAACATTACTAGCACATATATTATGGCAATCTTCTACTCACTATCAATTGGATGGGATATTTTCTCTACAAAATAACATTCTCGAACCATTTTTTCAAGAGATAAAAAAATAGCAAGTTTTTTTTTTCACCTCGTTTTTACTTATGTTTACGGACAGTAAAACTAGGAAGCAAACTGACTCTCAAAAGATGAAGTGGAAATGGATAAGGAATCCTGAAAAATCAATGAAAAAACCTCAGATGATAATTTTATTAACTCCAACCTCAATCTTAATAAAAAAAATTATTTGTTTTAGAAAAAACTACAAAAAGTAAAAGGAAATAAAATTTTCATTTTATTAAAAAAATAATAATAAATAAATAAATAAAATTAATAAAATAAATTAAAAAAATAAATAAATAAATAACTTCATTAAAAATAAATAAAAATAATAATATAAATACTTTAGAAATTATTCAAAATAATACAAACCATACTTTTGGTTTGAAAATTTTTCTTTAGTATAAAAAATAATAATAATAATCATTCAAAATAATACAAACCATAATTTTGCTTTGAAAACTTTTATTTCTTATAAAAAATAATAATAAATAATAATAGAAATCATTCAAAATAATACAAACCATAATTTTACTTTGAAAACTTTTCTTCCATA
>JZKD02S0658569.1:247587-274960 GCA_000966675.3 Picea glauca
ACATGAAAGTATAAATAAGAGGCAAGGGTCTCTCATTTTTAATCACAATTGAGAATATTGAATATATATATAAGTGACTGAGGTAACCAAAGGATATCTAAGGTGAATTATAGAGGGAAGGTGAAGTAAAGAAGGCCGAAATTCAAGGGAGGATAAATTATTTTGATGATGTTTTCTAAGGTATGTTATTTACAGTTAATCTCACCATTTTCGCAATAAAAAAATTTCTAGAATGATTCAGACCGCAAAATATGAGGAAACATATCCAAGTATCTATGATAAAAATTCTAGCTTGTGGGTCGTTGTATTTTTGGAGTTACACTCCGTGGAAAATAGGGTTTGTGGTTAGTCCTAAAACTAGTCTAAAATAGGTGTTTCAGGTAAAAACGTCATAACTTCTTCATAACAGATCCAAATTAAGTAAGACCAAATGTATTAGTTAGAGTACAATATTTAGTATTATTTGTACCATTTTCATATCCATACAACAAACATTATGTGTGGGGAATGCTCTACAAGTTCGCTCTCTAGAATAAGCCATAATTCAACAAGGTATGTCATTTTTGCTATAACTCCTTTTCTGAGAGGTTCCAAGAAGTGAAACCTAAAGGAATTGCATAAACGACACTGAAGAACATTGTCTACTATTTTCATATCTTTATTTATTACAGGTACATAGTTATGATTATTTCAAGTTAGGTTAGTTGACTAATCTAAAATTAGTCATGTGAGATTAAAGTAAAGTTTGATGAAAATGCTAGTCTCTTGTTGTTAAAGTTAAGGAAGTTTTGCAGGTATGTGATCATATACATCAAGTCTATTACAGAGTTACAAATCATATTTGGATGATGAAATTGATGAGGGATTTTGGTTGAGGTACATGTTGGGTACATGGTTGAGACAAGTAGTTGATGAGTTGGCACATACATGAGGTGTATAGTTGATGATGTTGGTACATCTTTATGAGTCATAGTTTATGTGTATTTGATGAATGATTGGTACATATTTGGTGCATGTTTGATGCACTCATTAATCGTATAGGTTGGTGCATGGTTGATGCACTCATTAATAGTACAGGTTGGTGCATGGTTGATGCACTTATTTATGGTACACGTTGATGACAGATTATTTGTACAGGTTTGGTGCATGGTTGATGCATTTGTTTATGGTACAAGTTGAGGTACAGGTTGATGTATGGTACATGTTGGAACAGGTTATTGGTACAGGTTGTTACAGGTTGTTTGGTGCAGGTTGATTGGTATAGGTTTACAACAGTATATCTCACAGTGATAGTGTGACAGTGGTTCCATTATTCTACTTATATTTCAGGGTAGTTGGACAGGGCAAGGAAAAGCGGTTGTATCCACCTTTTGGTTGTAGCGAAAGAACATAGGGGGTTGTAGCCTCCTTCTGGTTGTAGCCAGAGAATTGGGGACTTGGAGCTTCCCTGAGGTTGTAGCCTGAGAAACTAAGGAGTTGGAGCCTCCTTCCAGTTCCAGTTGGAAAACAAAGGAAGTTGGTGCTTCTGATGAATGTAATTATTAAAGACATATAAGAAAAAACATTATGTGGTTTTCTCCCTCTTTGGGTTTCCACATAAAAACACTGGTGTACTGTGTATGTGTATGATTACTCATTTGTTCATTGTTTATTTACTCTGCAATTATTGGATGATAATGCTACATTGATATAACACTTGCATTATATGGTTAAAAAGGATAAAATTGATCTATTATTGATTCACCCCCCTCTCAGTAATCCAACAATTGGTATTAGAGACGATTCATTTTAGGAAACAATTTAACCACAGGAAGGAGATCATGGATTACTCTGAGAATGGAGTATTATATTTGGCATGGGGGTATTATATTTGGCTATCAGTCTTTACAGGATATGATAGTTCAAAGAGGGCAAAGACAATAGCCAAGAAGTAATTGAAGAAGAATAACAAAATAGCAATGGATTTCATCTGAGAAGGATTACCTATCCAGTAAGAGAAAAGGTTGGTAAATGTTCATCAGCCAAAGAACTTTGGGATAAGTTACATGATATACATTCTTCACCCATCGCAGATTTAGAAAGTGACAAAGAAGATGCAGGTACAAATCAAGAAGAAATATGTTCACCATGTCAAACAGATTCAGAAGATGAAGACTACATAATCAACAGAGGTATGTTGTTTTGCTTTAATTGTGAAAAACACGGACATCTTGAAATAGAATTCCATGAGACTTTAAAACTAATTGAAAAGGAAGATAATTATGAAGAAGATATGATCAGTGCTTTAGATGAACTAAGAAAAGAAAGAGAAGGAAAAAAGTCACTCAAGAAGGAATTGATGAAACAAAAGGAAAGTGCTCACATTTTTTAAGAAGCCCAATAGGTCATCAAGAACTTAAGAAATCAACTAGAAGATGCCAAAATGATTGAAGAAAATATTAAAGATAAAAAATAGTATTTGGAAGCCAACATAGAAGCACAGAAGGAAGAAGCAGAAATGAGAGAGAAGATATTGACATATCATCTCAAGGAAAGAACTAACGATCTAAATCAGCTTGAGTCAGAGTTTGGTCAAGAAGAGAAAGTACTTGAAGAAGAAATAATCACATTAAAAATTCAGCTTGAAGAAGCGAAGAGAACATAAGAAGTCATGAAGTCTCATATATTAAAGAAAGAATAAGAGGTTGAGAAGCTTGAAGAAGAAGTGGTAACATTGAGAAGTAAAATCGTCAAGCTCAAAAGGAATGTTGAAGAGACATAAACATCTATAACATTTGTAGAGAATGAGAAGCACTCTAGGTTGCTAGAAAATAAGATTGAAGAAAAGAGAAAGAGTTATACAGAAATACTCAAAGGAAGGAATCATGGCCAACCAAAATCTAAGAAAACTAATAAGGGTACATCTTCAAGAATACCATCCATGTTCAACCACAAAGAAGCCTCAATCATGATCATGATCAGTCAAGGCGGAAATTCAGAAGGACTACGCCACAAAGAAGATCATTCTCTCCCAGGTATGAAAATTTCTTTTATGAACATTGTTTTTATTGTATTAATTTCGGACACAAGGTTGCAGATTGCAGGGATTATAAAAGAAATGTTCAAGCAAGAAATTCCTATGTGGCCCCACGTAACATTGAATGTTACACATGTCATAACTATGGACACATAGCTAGTGATTGTAGAAGCATGATCGATACTTCCATGAAAGATAACACTGATATCATATATAAGAAAGTATGGATAAGAAAACACGAAGAACAGGTGAACAAAGACCAGGTCCCAAAGATTGCAAGATTGGCAATAGAACGAGATGAAGAAAATTCTACAGAGAAAAAGAAAGATGTCAGATACAGAAAGGTTTGGAAAATAACTGAAATAAAAGAAGGACAAGTAAATAAGGAACAAGTTCAAGAGATTGTACTTTCAGGCATTGTAGTGAAAGATGAATCCACATACAGAAAGAAATATTTCAGAGCTCAGAGAGATGATTAATCTACCAATGAAGATGATGATGAATACACATCAGAGCATGAATTGTTCTGAGCCATTTGGCTTAGAGACTCCCATATAATATGAATATTAGATAGGGGGATTTTATGCAATAGTTGTGACAGACCAAAGAACCATCCTTCAAGCAGTTTGCATAGTTTGAGTAGACATATCCAAAGCAATCAGTTAGCAGTTTGATAGATTAATTAGTTGTAGTAGTGAAGACTTCATGATAGTATAGTGATAAATGGGTCAGCATTATGGATAGTTGTGCAATAGAGTCTTGGACAGTATGGACATAGATGGATTCGTAAGAACACTTAGCAGGTTTGGACAGATATATGACAGTGGACGAGAGCATGGATTCATAAATTGGTTCAGAGAGTGGTTCAGGACAGTACAAAAAATGGCTCGAACAATGCTAATGGATTCCAAATTGACAGATATTTTTTGGACACATACAGTGCATAAAAAAGTTCACATTGAAAACAAAGTAATGCTCAGAAACAACAATGACAAAACTCCCTATGAGATATGGAAAGGAATACCAACAAATGTGAAGAACTTCAGATTATTTGGAAGCAAATGCTACATCAAAAGAGAAGATGGAAGAATGGGAAATTTTGACTTTTGTGTGGACAAAGGAGTACTTGTTGGTTACTCAAGTACAAGGAAAGCATACAAGTGTTACAATCTGAGGTTGAACAAAGTTGTGGAAAGAATAAATGTAACAATTGATGAAACATGTGGATGAGAATCAAAATAAGAAGAAAATGAATCAATGGAACAAATTTACAAAGAAGAAGCAAAAGATGAAGAAGAAGTAGAAGGGGAAGATGAAGATGAAGATGAAGAAGATCAGACAGAATTAGAAGAGGAAGTTCAGCAAGTGCCTCCAAAGACACCTAGCAAACGAGTACAAAAGAATCATTTGTTAGATCAGATTATCGGAAACAAAGATGCAAGAGTTGATACTAGAAGAAGAATATGTTCACCAGAACAAATGCACCTAGCACTCTTATCTACGATTGAACCAAGTAGTTTTGAAAAGGCCAGCAAGGATGAATTCTGGAATAAGGCCATGAATGAAGAATTGGATCAAATAGAGAAGAATGACACTTGGGAATTGGTTCCAAGACCAAGGAATAAGAATGTGATTCACACAAAGTGGGTTTTCAGAAATAAATTGAATGAATATGGAAATGTTACAAGGAAAAAAGCTAGATTGGTATGTAAAGGATACACACAGGTTGAAGGAATCAACTTTTAAGAGACATTTTCCCGAGTTGCCAGAATGGAAGAAATTTGATTTCTCTTAGCTTATGCATGCTCCAAGAATATTAAAGTGTATCAGATGGATGTGAAATTAGCTTTTCTGAATGGGGAACTTGAAGAAGAAGTCTACATTGAACAACCAGAAGGATTTCAGTTGTCAGAGCACGCAAATTATGTGTGTAAATTGAAGAAGGCCTTGTATGGTCTAAAATAGGCTCCTAGAGCATGGTACTCTAGACTGGATAAATATCTACAACAGACAGGGTTCAAAAAAGGAAGTGCAGACAACCACCTCTACATCAATGTAACTCAAGATAGTATTTTATTAATTGAATTTTATGTTGATGATATTATTTTTGGAAGCAATGATGACAGGTTAAGCCAGAAATTTGCAAAGGATATGCATAATGAATTTGAAATGTCATTACTCGAAGAGCTATCCTTCTTTTTGGGTGTTCAGATACGTCAAAGAAACCGAGGAATTTTTATTTCTCAAACTAAGTATATCAGAGAAATGCTAAAGAGGTTCGGAATGGAATATTGCAAACCAGTTACCACTCCTATGAAAACCAGTTGCAAGTTGAGCAAAGATGATGATTCAAATTCTAAAGACTAGAGGCAATACAGGTCAATGATTGGTAGCTTACTATATGTGACAGCATCCAGACCAGATGTAATGCAAGCAGTTGGATGGCTGGCACAATTTCAAGCAGCACCGAAGGAATCACATGTCTTAGCAGTGAAAAGGATGTTCAGATATCTCAAATGAACAAAAGAGATTGTATTATGGTATCCAAAAGGAAAGGATCTATCACTTATTTCCTACACAAATGCAGATTGGGCAGGTTGCATTGATGATCGATGAAGCACCAATGGAGAAACATTATACTTGGGTGAGTGTTTAGTATCCTGGATAAACAAGAAACAATCATCAGTATCTTTATCTACATATGAAGCAAACTATATTGCAGCAGCAGAATGTTGTACACAAGTTCTATGGATGAAACAAACTCTGATAAATATATAGGTTGAGCGTGATGAGCCCATTCCAATCTATTGTGACAGTACAAATGCCATCAATATCTCAAAGAACCCGGTGATGCACTCCAAGATGAAGCACATTCTAATCAATTATCACTTTCTAAGGGAACAAGTTGTAGATAAGAACATCGGCGTTGAATATGTGGGCACAAAAGAACAAGTGGCAGACATATTTAGAAAATTTCTTCCACGGGAAGCCTTTGAGTATCTTCGCCAGAGACTCGGAGTAATTTCTACTCCAAAATGAATGTTTTTGAATGCTTATCTTATATGTCTTAGATTTACACGATGAAACACCATAAACAGGAGATTTCAAGTTGGGAGATCAGTTTTAGGAAGAGGTCACTCAAGGGGAGAAGCCCCAGATGGAAAGATACCTTTTCCATTGATGATGATTTATCAGATGCGAAGGTAAATGCTTGGAGAAAGAGCACATAGGCATGATTCCAGGGGGTGCGATGGCCATAGGGGGAGCATGAGTGATATGACTTCAATATTGCATCAGATTGTTTCCATCAATGCCAAAGGTGGAGATTGTTGATTATTTGGGTTGGTTGTCATTGATGTCAACCCTTGAAGAAAGTATGGTAGCAAATTCTAGTAGCACAAAGGTTTGGGTAATGGACCCAAGTTTGATTGATGTATAATGGTATGTGTTTTAATATATTTTAAGGTAATAATATTCTATATGTATATTACATGTCATTCCATTACCAGTGGTATGTGGAACGTCACATAACTCCTCACGGTTAGAGAGTTATGGCCATGTGAAGTTGGACCCAAGTTTGGCTAATGGACCCAAGTTTGTTTGATGTATAATGGTATGAGTTTTAATATATTTGAAGGTAATAATATTTTATATGGATAGTAAATGTCATTCCATTTCCTATGGTATGTGTAATGTCACATAACTCCGCACGGTTAGAGAGTTATGGCCATGTGAAGTTGGAGAACCCTCATGAGTCGTCTAGAAGCCCCAAAAGGTCAAAATAGTCAAAGTGGTTGCAAAGATGAAATTATTTAAATAATAAAGTGAAGTGATGAGTGTACTATAAGTCAAAGTGGATACAAAATAAATTATTTAAATAATAAAGTTAATGGAGAAATTACTAAGTGGACAAGTGGTTAGAAGTGGGTTAGCCCTAAAATAAGGAAAGTGGTTTAAGATGGTTAGAAGGTAACCCCTTGAAAAAGCTACATAAAAGTATAAATAAGAGGCAAGGGTCTCTCATTTTTAATCACACTTAAGAATATTGAATATGTATAAGTGACTAAGGTAACCAAAGGATATATAAGGAGAATTTTAGAGGGAAGGTGAAGTAAAGAAGGTCGAAATTCAAGGGAGGATAAATTCTTTTGATGATGCTTTCTAAGGTATGTTATTTACAGGTCATCTCACCATTTTCGAAATAAATGTTTTTTATAGAATGATTCAAACCAAGAAATCTAGAGGTAATTGAGGAAACATATCTAAGTAGTTGTGATAAAAATTTCATTTTGTGGGTCATTGTATTTTTGGAGTTTTACTCCGTGGAAAATAGGGTTTGTGGTTAGTCCTGAAACTAGTATAAAATAGGTGTTTCGATAAAAATGTCATAATTTATTCATAAAAGATCCAAATTAAGTAAGACCAAATGTATTGGTTAGAGTAMAATATATAGTATTATGTGTACCATTCTCACATACATACAACAAATATTATGTGYGGGGCATTCTCTACAAGTTCGCTCTCTAGAATAATCCAGAATTCAACAAGGTATGTCATTTTTGCTATAACTCCTTTCCTGAGAGGTTCCAAGCAGTGAAACCTRGAGGAATTGCATAAAAGACACTAAAGAAMATTGTGTACTATTTTCAAATATTTATTCATTACAGGTACATAGTTATGATTATTTCAAGTTAGGGTTGTTGACTAATCCAAAATTAGTCATGTGAGACTAAAGTAAAGTTTGATGAAAATGCTAGTTTCTTATTGTTAATGTTAAGGAAGGTTTGCAATTATGTGATCATATACATTAGGTCTATTACAAAGTTACAAATCAGATTTGAATGATGAAATTGATGAGGGATTTTTGTTGAGGTACATGTTGGGTACATGGTTGAGACAAGTAGTTGATGAGTTGGCACATACATGAGGTGTATAGTTGATGATGTTGGTACATCTTGATGAGTCATAGTTTATGTGTATTTGATGCATGATTGGTACATATTTGGTGCATGGTTGATGCACTCATTGATGGTACAGTTTGAGGTACAGGTTGTTTCATGGTTGATGCACTTGTTTATGGTACAGGTTGATGACAGGTTATTTGTACAGGTTTGGTGCATGGTGGATGCACTTGTTTATGGTACAAGTTGAGGTACAGGTTGATGTATGGTACATGTTGGCACAAGTTATTGGTACAGGTTGTTATAGTTTGTTTGGTGCATGTTGATTGGTACTTGTTTACGATAGTATATCTCACAGTGATAGTGTGACAGTGGTTACATCATTCTACTTATATTTCAAGGTGGTTAGACGGGGCAAGGATAGGTGGTTGTAGCCACCTTCCGGTTCTAGTCGGAGAACATAAGGGGTTGTAGCATCCTTTTGTTTATAGCCAGAGAATTGGGGAGTTGGATCTTCCCTCATGCTGTATCCTGAGAAACTAAGGGGTTGGAGTCTTTTTCTAGTTGCAATTGGAAAACAAAGGAAGTTGGTTCTTCCAATGAATGTAATTCTTAAAGACATATAAGAAAAAGCAGTCAATGGTTTTCTCCCGCTTTGGGTTTCCACGTAAAAACAATGGTATACTGTGTATATGTATGATTGCTCATTTGTTCATTGTTTATTTACTCTGCAATTATTGGATGATAATGCTACATTGATATAACACTTGCGTTATATGGTTAAAAAGGATTAAATTGCTCTATTACTGATTTAGTCCACCTCTCAGTAATCTAACACCCAAAAGGAACCTTCACGGTCAAGGAAGCTTACAGTCTCCAGAATTATTTTAAATTTGTCCCCAAGGAACCCATTTGGAAGAAAATTTGGGAAGTGAGGCTTTGGCCAAAGCTTTGCACCTTCCTCTAGTTGCTATCTCACAAAATAATTTTAAATTGGGATAATTTAAGGAGACGTGGTTTCATTGGACCCTCGATTTTCCATCTCTACATGCAAACAGAAGAGACTCCACTCCATATTTTGAACTCTAGTCCATTCAGTTCTCAAATATGGGATCAATGCGCTTAGATCATGTGCACCTCGAATAGAGTCTGTGACTTCCCTATTGCAACCCTGAAATTTTGGAGGGACAGAGCCTTCAATTCACCCATCCTTAATCGTATCTGGCAATTACTTCCAAATTTCATCCTCTAACACATTTGGAAGGAAAGGAACCATCGTATTTTCAAATCCACACACCTAGACTGGCAAGGGGTTTGGAGAAAGATTCAGGGAAATATTAAACAAACAATGCACCTATAGAAGTGGACATATGAGGAAATGGCATGCCATCCACCTCATGAAAATTACATCCTTCTCCATTAAAATATGGCCAGTATGGCCATGCACTCCCCCAACCCCACCTGGCATGCATATCTTAGTATCCCCGGCCATTGGATACTTCCACCGTAGGGATTCCTCAAAATCAACTTCGATGGCACGTCCAAGGGTAATCCCAGCCCGATCGGGTATGGAGTAGTCATCAGGGACTGTCATGGTGGCATCCATTGTATCATAGCAGGAAACATCGGGCATGATACCAACAAATCGGCGGAGCTCTAGGGTCTCATCAACGACCTATAGATGGGCTCTCCATTGGATTTCATAAACTAATTGTGGAAGGGGACTCTCATATCATCCTCAATATGCTCACCAAAATTATTAGTAGGTCTGACCCTGACAAGCTCTCACCTTGTTGGTGCCTCACCAGCTCTCTTCAAGAACTCAAGTCCCTCATCAAGCCTCAAGTTTCTTGCATCCCCTCTCATGTTGGAAGACAAGCTAACCAAGTTGTTGACATGATGGCTAATGTCAGCATGGAAAGGGAAGGGGAGGACTTAGATTGTGCCCCACTTAGCCAGCATGATCATCCTATCCTCAATTATTGCTTCAACCTAGCTGCAAGTGTTGATCTCTCCCTAGATTGGGTGTCATGTAGAGAAGGGAGTTAATGGTGGTGGTTGGGAGGATGGGACTTGGAGTTTCCATGTAGTGCACACCATGGCAACCCATGCCACTATTAATTCATCCCCCGACGGGAAATCTTCCCATTGTGTACTTATGACGATCACTCCATTTTTAATGGCGATGGATGTATTAACAGGTCTGTCACCTCATGCACTTATAATTTTGATTAATGACAGTAGACTTAAGTGTATGCTTCTCTTTCTGCCTGCTCATTTCCTTTGTTCGCTCCGCTTCCTCACCCAACACCAGTTACTTTCCTCTATTCCCCTCTGGTATATTTCTTTTCTAGTTATACCCCACTAGCTTGGGTGCTCTAAGTGCACCTCTTCCTAGTACTGTTCCTCTGGCTACATGGCATGTAGACCAGTAAGGGGATCCTCCCACAATAACAACTCTGGAGGTTCTTCTTCATCACTATCTTCTACTGCCTCGGGCGAACAGGTAATTCCTCACTCTCCTTTGTCTTTCCCGATGGATTGGTTCGAAAGCCTTGGAAACTCTTTAGGCTTTACTCTTGGGCCTTTTCAAGATATCCCCTCCACCTCTGGCACTTCTGCACATCCCCACACTCTATCAACTCCTCATTGTCGACTTCCCTCCATGATAATTTCTCAGCCTGATAAGGATGTGGCTCTACCCCACTTCAGTTTGGTTGCGAATAGGCCAAGTCTTGTTGAGCATGCCAAGCACATTCGGCCAACCACAGAAGCAGTGCAACACAACCCCATACCAACTACGACAAACCAACCTTATGATGATTGTGTGCGACTTTTGGACGTTGTGCACATTCTACACGACCTGGTCTTCAAATTGCGCCATGATATGGTAGACATTAGATTCAAGATGAATTTAATGGATTGTTGGGGGGAGGATGTGACAACCCTTCTTCACTCACTTGTCTCTCGAGACACCATTCCAGTGACAACGGTTCCTCCTGTGGTGGGAGACATGAGGATTATCTTGTTGAAGGACACGACACTGCCTCCAGGCCAGATGCCATGACCCTGGGAAATAGGTTTCAATACTGTCATTTGTATGCTAGTTTTTTTTTTGTAAGTGAGTGTAAGTATCTGTATTACTAAAAAAGTTTATGATACAAAAAGGGGGACTTCCTGGTCTACCAAAAAGGAAACCAGCCCAGGGGTTCTAGAGTTGTGTTTTCTGCAATAGTAGAGGGGTATGGTTGGACCAACACCTTGGGAAACCGGCCCAGTCGTACCATATCCAGTTTTTGAAAAGATAAACAAAATAGAAATATAAGAAAAACTTAACACATAAATTGAGACTGACCCTACGTTGAGCAACATGACTTGACCACTGGCTAATCAGGCGCTAGTCCAGGATGATGATATGCTTCTTTCCTTCATCCACCATATCCTTGTTCTCCTCCTTCTAGACCACCATGCGATTCTTTCTGATATGGGTTGGTGCTCCATTCCCGTTAGCTGGCATGATGTCCATGTGATGGACGTAGTGCAAGTATAGGTGGAATTGGGCTGCCACTCGCTCCATATTCTCCTTCTGGTCCTTCTGGTCCTCAGCAAGTCATTTTGTACTGGCTTCCAGGTTGCTGATGTGACTCAAGATTTATTTTAGTATTTTTTTGTGGTCCTTGTTATCCTTTAGGCTGGAATCTTTCCTTTCTTAGCTCACTTTTCCTATTAACATCTTTGTTCTCCATTCCATCTCAACCATTTTCTGGTAGAGGATTTCTCTGGTCTGCATGGCCCCTAGGTCTGTTATCCATTCCGCTTCCTGAATTAGTTCCTCCCAATCTTTGCCCTTGTGTTTAGCATTGATTTCCTTCTCCCACCGGGTGATGGTCGCTTTTCCCTTCAAATCGACCAGCATATGAAAGGCTCCCTTGGCATCTCTGGCCGCTTGCTCCATCCTTGAAACCCTCCTAGGGCTTGTCAGAGGTTCTTTCCTCTGGGGGTTTCTTTTGCTATGCGTTCTCTTCATACGCACCATCCTGGATGGCTTGTGGTAGTTTTTTTCATGAATTCTCCTTCTGTTCCTATATACACAGGGGTTCCTTCTTTCTCAACCCTTATTTTTGTGTTAGCTCCTGCAGTTACGCTTTTCCTATCTGCATCTATTCCTAGTGCTTCTTCTCTTATGGTATTTCCCCTGCTGTGGACTCATCCTAGCAATCATGGTCTTCCCGTAGAGGTGAACCTTCCAGTCCTTTTTCCCTGTCTCGGTATGTGTGATCATGATGACTTGATCATTATCCTTGCACCATCCCTTTCCCCTGCTCGTTGTATACCCAACTATGCTACTCCCCATACCTATTCTTGGGTGAGGTGTATCCATACTGGTCCATAGTAACACCTTTTTTCCTACATCATTCGCGACCTGTTGATTACCATCTATACTTTCCCACACACTAACCCTGCACTTCTTCCTATTGACGTGACCTTGGTGTCGTACCCCCATTTGTTGTGTGGTTTGAACCTGCATTGTAACTTGTGGTCGAGTGTTGGGTAGGAATATTTTTCCTGGATCCTTCATGCCTACCAATTGGCCTTGCACCTCCCTCCTCGATGTGACCTTCCTTACTTACATTGTCGTCACAGTCTTTTGTCGCTAGTTGTATGAAATATGTTCTAAAGTGACCATTTGAGATGTTACTCCAGGTAGTGTATATCTTTGGTCCTTCCTAGCTAACCCCTTTGTTAGTGATTTTGTTCACAAGGTCATTCGCTGACCTGCGTACCCAGCGCAACTCCATTGTGTTCATTGTTTGCAGATACTCCTGGATTTTTTCCAGGGAATGTACCAAGCGTCAGTGCCTCTGAACTTTTCCCACTCTAGTGTCATTTTGGAGTCTCTTCACCGTGTTGATTACTAGAGTGGATTCACCTTCCATGATAGTGTTTGTCATCCTTTCACGACTTAGAATCTCGAGGCCGATCTCCAGGGCTCTGAATTTCCGTGCGTTGTTGGTTGACTTTCCCATACTCCTAGCATACAGCTAGATTATGTTACCACCACTATCCCTGATTACCCCTCCCATTCTTGTCATGCCTGGGTTTCCTTTTTTCGTCCCATCGAAATTCAACTTGAGGGACCCTGCTGGAGGGGGATTCCAGTTGCGCTCACCTACTTGGATTTGTGGTGGCCACCTTACTTGTGTGCAGTTGCACCCGTCTTTTAGGTGAAAATATTCTAGGACTTGAGAGTCATGTCCTACGAGTTGCACTTTTCCAGTCTAGCAGTTGTGACTCTGCATCCTTTCTCTTGTCAGGGATATTATTTTTTCCTTGAGTTTCCCTTCCAGAAGGCTTTCATTCCTGAATATGTGTCAGTTCCTTTCTTTCCATATTGCCCACATGATCATCCCCGGAATGAGAATCCAGTAGAGGTTCACCCCTTCATTTTCATTGTAACTCTCATTCCAGTTGTTGATGGTTGCGTAGATGTTACCTTGGGTCCTATTGCACTGTCAAAAGATACATGTCACCCATTCCTATATCTCTGTTGTGTACTTACATTCATCGAGAAGATGATTTGTTGATTCTTCCTTAGCTTGATAGAGGTGGCACCATGATGGGCCTATGAAGCCCCTTTTCCTTAGGTTTTCCCAGGTTAGAATTCGGTTGTGAAGTACTAATCATTTGAAAATTGTTATTTTTGGCCACTGGGGATTGTTCCAAAGCTTATCCCATTGTTGTGACGGATCTTCTTAGTCCTGGTCCACGATGTAATGTCGGGCTTCTTTCAAGTTGAATTCCCTGCCATTTTTTCAACCCCATATTAATTGGTCCTCTTCTTCCGAGACTGCAATTTTCCTTTTCCCCAGTTCCTCCACCTCTTTCGCGATTGTTGTGGTCCGGTCTCTATTTTGTGAATTGATATTGTCCCAGATTCTCCATCTGCTGCAATCTGTTTCTTGTTTCCAGTAGTGGTGGACTTTGGTTTTTCCTTGCGCGGTCATGTCCTATTGGAGTTCCTCCCTGTCTGGATTTTCCATTCTGGGTTCCTGTTGCCAAGAATCCTCCCAGAATATGGTTGTTTTACCATTCCTCACATCCCAAAATCTGTGTGTCTAGATCCAGGTTTTGTTGTGCCAAGCTAGATTCCAGATGGTTGATCCCTCCCTGGTGCCCATAAAATGAATTTGGTCTTGGTCTTTATGTCTGGGGCATACTTGGCCTTCCAAAGGTTTTCCCACGGGGTAGATGTTTCTTTGATCAATCACCACCAGATTTTCACCCTGTAGGGTTCGTTGGTTACTTGTGGGTCTTGTAGCCCCAGTCCTCCTTTGCATTTTGGTTTGCAAACCTTCTCCCAGGCCACCAGGGCCCATTTTTTCTTTGTTTCCACTCCTTTCCATAGGAAGTCCCTTTGGATGGTTCTTATTTTTTGTAGTATTCCCTTGGGGGCGGGAAATACGGACATCATATAGGTTGGAATTGCTTGCAGAACCATCCTGGTCAATATAAGTCTCCCCGCTAGGTTGAGGGATCTATATGTCTATTTGTTCACCCTCTCCTGTAGCTTGTTGATCACTCCTTCCCATGTTGCCATGTTGTATTCTCTGTCTGTCAGGGGGATGCCCAAGTATTTCGTTGGGAGTGTTTTACATTCAAGCCCAAAAATATTTGCCAGGTTTCTTTGGATTGCAGGGTTGGTGTTGAAGAAGTAGATCATAGATTTGGAATGATTGATCTCGGCTCCCGAGGCTTCCCCAAACTCTTCTAAGATTATTTTATAGGCTTTTGCTTCATTGACTATGGGTGTGCCATGGAGTAAGGTGTCATCCAAGAACTGTTGGTGTGTGGAAGTAGGGCAGTTTTCGAAAGGTTTGATGCATGTTATTTCTTCTGTTGTTGTTGCACTTTTTATGCTTTGACTAAGACCTTCCATCATCAGGATGAACAGGAAGGGGGATAGCAGGTCTCCTTGTCTGATGCCTCTAGTAGGCTAGAAGGGTTTGGCTAGGGATCCATTTATTAGGAGTGAGTAACTTGTCATTGATACTAGGCTGACAATCCAGCTGATCCAGTGTTGGGTGAAGCCAAAGGCTTCCAGAGTATTGACCATGTAGTACCAACTAATTTTTTCATGGGGTTTTGCTAGGTCAAGTTGTATTATCATCCCCCCTCTCCTCTAGATTTTCATGGTGTGGATTAGCTCATGGGCATGGATGATGTTGTCCATGATTTGTCGTCCTTCCACAAAGCCCGCCTGTTCTTGTGAAATTAGTGTGGGTAGCAAGGGTTTCAATATATTGGCTATGACTTTAGAAATTATCTTGCAAACCACGTTGCATAAAGATATGGGTCTGTATCGGTCGAGGGTCCTTGCTTCATTTTATTTGGGGATTAGAGTAATCATTGTGGAATTTAGAGATTTTAGGATGGAGGTCGGTTGTCTAGAGTCCTCCATCACCCTATAAACATCATGTTTGACCACTTCCCAACAAGATTTGAAGAATTCCATTGTGAAACCATATGGACCTGGGGCTTTCCCATTGGGAATCTCCTGGATCACTTGATCAATTTCCTCCTTAGCGATGGGTTTATTTAGGTTGTTATTTTGTTCCTCGGTGACTAGACGGGGAATGTGCTGAGTTATCATTTGGATTGCCTCTGTTCAGTCTTTTTTCGGTTCCTGGGCTATCCCATGGAAGTGACTTACCAGAGTATTTTCAATCCCCTTGTGGTATTCTCTCTCGATCCCATCCTGATCCTTAATTTTCATGATTTTGTTGTGGGCTCTTCTAGCAATGGTTGTTCTATGAAAAAACTTGGTGTTCCACTCTCCTTCCTTTAGCCATCTGATTCGGGACTTTTGGTGCCATAGTATTTCTTCCTGTTGGCATCTTGCTTCCCATTCCTGGGTCATTTGGATCTCTTCCTTTTTTTGATCCTCTGTATAGCCCTCTGCTATGCATATTTCCTGCAGTTTTCTCATTCTGTCTTCAATATTTTTTTCTCTTGGTTTATGTTTCCAAATATCTCCTTGTTCCACTCCTTGATCTTATATTTGATGTACTTTAGTTTCTTATAGATTTTGAACATCCTTTTCCCTTGCTTCGGTCGTTCCTCCCGCCACCACTGGTTGATGTTCTCCTTGAAGGTAGGGTGTTCGATCCAGAATTTCTCAAATCTGAAGGGTCTATTCTTTGGGGAGGTTTGGAAGTTTGCTTCTAGTTGGAATGGCTAGTGATTAGAACCCCCCCAAGGAAGGATGCTATAATCTATGGTTAACCACTACATAATGATGGACTCCGACACCAAGAATTTGTCTAGTCTTTTCGCTACTTGATGTTGATTCATCCATTTATTATTCCAGGTGAACTGTCCATTATTGGTTATGATGTCCACCATCTCCGTTGTGTCTATGAGCGTTGAGAATTCTTCTGCATCTCTATCCAATATCCTGGTGCCTCCTTTTTTCTCCTCAAGTGATGTGATGATGTTGAAATCCCCTGTTGGGACCTAGTGGAGGTTGTTGGAGTGGGCTTTTAGGTCTTCTAGGTCTAGAATCATTCTTCTCTTTTGCTCTAACATCTAGGGTCCATACACATTAGTTCATAGAATCATCTCCGTGTTACCAATGATTTGCATGTTAACCGAAAGTGTGTGCCTGGTAGCTTCGGCTGCTATTAGGTTCATCACTTGTGGGTTCCACAAGGTGAGAATACCTCCTTCCATCTATTGTCCTTTGACAACCAACATCTTGTACTTGGCCCATTTTGTTTTGCTAATTGTTTCCATTCTGTCTATAGTGCATTTTTTCTCTTGGATGAAACAGAGGTCTGGTTGTTCCTTCCTAAGTCTATTTTTAAGGATTTTCTACTTTCGTGGGTTGTTTAGGCCTCTTATATTCCATGTTATAATATTCATTTAAACATGTGGGGGGGAGTTGGGAAAGATATTTTTTTATCTTACCTTAGTTTATCAGCAGAGCTCCTAGTTCCTGTAGGGCTACGCCATTTGATTTCCTGCCTTTTTTCCTTATCGTCTGCTTGGGTGAGAGTTGTGGTTGTCCCTCACCTGCTTTGATTCCTAGGTGTATTATCTCCCCATGTGTGTGCTTAAGACCTATGGATTTAGCTTCTTCCCTTAGGAGGAATAGGTATTGGATGCGGTCTAGTTGCTCCATTGGTACATTGTCTATGCCATGCCTTTTCCATTGCTCCAATATGTTCGAGAGATCTATCCCTTCCCTTTACACAATGTCTCTGAGATAAGGATATTTCGTTCCTACCTCGCTTGGAGTCATTTCTACGTCTTCGTCTGCCTCTTGCATGGGGGTGTTGGCATCTTTGGTTTCTTCGTCCATAGGAGTTGCGCTAGCCCCTTGTTCCATCTTATTTCTTGGGCTATCTGTGTACTCATTTGTTGCTTGTTCCCTGGCTTATTTAGATTTTTCATTTTCCTTTCCTCCTTCTTCCCCTTTGTCGGTCTTATCCCGTCCTTCTGTTCTATTCCTGGCCTCCGGATTTCTCCTTGTTGGGGTTTTACTTTGTTTCTTGTTAGCTCTATTTCTGTGGTTTGGCTTTATAAACCCATCCTCATCCTGTTGTAGTTTGGTGTTTTCCGCTTCTTGTTTTTTAATGAGAGGACATTCTTTGATTAGGTGTCCATGTTCATGACATCTTCTGCATATGAAGGGGATCTTCTCGTATTCAATGTTTTGTATCCATTCCTCATCCTTGAATTCCAGGCTTTTGGATTCTGGGAGTGCCCCCAACACATCCATCTCTATGTGGATTCTTGCATAGGATGTATATATCCCTTTTAGGGTTGCTTCTGATGTCTTCACATATTTTCCCANTTGAGGTACAGGTTGTTTCATGGTTGATGCACTTGTTTATGGTACAGGTTGATGACAGGTTATTTGTACAGGTTTGGTGCATGGTGGATGCACTTGTTTATGGTACAAGTTGAGGTACAGGTTGATGTATGGTACATGTTGGCACAAGTTATTGGTACAGGTTGTTATAGTTTGTTTGGTGCATGTTGATTGGTACTTGTTTACGATAGTATATCTCACAGTGATAGTGTGACAGTGGTTACATCATTCTACTTATATTTCAAGGTGGTTAGACGGGGCAAGGATAGGTGGTTGTAGCCACCTTCCGGTTCTAGTCGGAGAACATAAGGGGTTGTAGCATCCTTTTGTTTATAGCCAGAGAATTGGGGAGTTGGATCTTCCCTCATGCTGTATCCTGAGAAACTAAGGGGTTGGAGTCTTTTTCTAGTTGCAATTGGAAAACAAAGGAAGTTGGTTCTTCCAATGAATGTAATTCTTAAAGACATATAAGAAAAAGCAGTCAATGGTTTTCTCCCGCTTTGGGTTTCCACGTAAAAACAATGGTATACTGTGTATATGTATGATTGCTCATTTGTTCATTGTTTATTTACTCTGCAATTATTGGATGATAATGCTACATTGATATAACACTTGCGTTATATGGTTAAAAAGGATTAAATTGCTCTATTACTGATTTAGTCCACCTCTCAGTAATCTAACACCCAAAAGGAACCTTCACGGTCAAGGAAGCTTACAGTCTCCAGAATTATTTTAAATTTGTCCCCAAGGAACCCATTTGGAAGAAAATTTGGGAAGTGAGGCTTTGGCCAAAGCTTTGCACCTTCCTCTAGTTGCTATCTCACAAAATAATTTTAAATTGGGATAATTTAAGGAGACGTGGTTTCATTGGACCCTCGATTTTCCATCTCTACATGCAAACAGAAGAGACTCCACTCCATATTTTGAACTCTAGTCCATTCAGTTCTCAAATATGGGATCAATGCGCTTAGATCATGTGCACCTCGAATAGAGTCTGTGACTTCCCTATTGCAACCCTGAAATTTTGGAGGGACAGAGCCTTCAATTCACCCATCCTTAATCGTATCTGGCAATTACTTCCAAATTTCATCCTCTAACACATTTGGAAGGAAAGGAACCATCGTATTTTCAAATCCACACACCTAGACTGGCAAGGGGTTTGGAGAAAGATTCAGGGAAATATTAAACAAACAATGCACCTATAGAAGTGGACATATGAGGAAATGGCATGCCATCCACCTCATGAAAATTACATCCTTCTCCATTAAAATATGGCCAGTATGGCCATGCACTCCCCCAACCCCACCTGGCATGCATATCTTAGTATCCCCGGCCATTGGATACTTCCACCGTAGGGATTCCTCAAAATCAACTTCGATGGCACGTCCAAGGGTAATCCCAGCCCGATCGGGTATGGAGTAGTCATCAGGGACTGTCATGGTGGCATCCATTGTATCATAGCAGGAAACATCGGGCATGATACCAACAAATCGGCGGAGCTCTAGGGTCTCATCAACGACCTATAGATGGGCTCTCCATTGGATTTCATAAACTAATTGTGGAAGGGGACTCTCATATCATCCTCAATATGCTCACCAAAATTATTAGTAGGTCTGACCCTGACAAGCTCTCACCTTGTTGGTGCCTCACCAGCTCTCTTCAAGAACTCAAGTCCCTCATCAAGCCTCAAGTTTCTTGCATCCCCTCTCATGTTGGAAGACAAGCTAACCAAGTTGTTGACATGATGGCTAATGTCAGCATGGAAAGGGAAGGGGAGGACTTAGATTGTGCCCCACTTAGCCAGCATGATCATCCTATCCTCAATTATTGCTTCAACCTAGCTGCAAGTGTTGATCTCTCCCTAGATTGGGTGTCATGTAGAGAAGGGAGTTAATGGTGGTGGTTGGGAGGATGGGACTTGGAGTTTCCATGTAGTGCACACCATGGCAACCCATGCCACTATTAATTCATCCCCCGACGGGAAATCTTCCCATTGTGTACTTATGACGATCACTCCATTTTTAATGGCGATGGATGTATTAACAGGTCTGTCACCTCATGCACTTATAATTTTGATTAATGACAGTAGACTTAAGTGTATGCTTCTCTTTCTGCCTGCTCATTTCCTTTGTTCGCTCCGCTTCCTCACCCAACACCAGTTACTTTCCTCTATTCCCCTCTGGTATATTTCTTTTCTAGTTATGCCCCACTAGCTTGGGTGCTCTAAGTGCACCTCTTCCTACTACTGTTCCTCTGGCTACATGGCATGTAGACCAGTAAGGGGATCCTCCCACAATAACAACTCTGGAGGTTCTTCTTCATCACTGTCTTCTACTGCCTCGGGCGAACAGGTAATTCCTCACTCTCCTTGGTCTTTCCCGATGGATTGGTTCGACAACCTTGGAAACTCTTTAGGCTTTACTCTTGGGCCTTTTCAAGATATCCCCTCCACCTCTGGCACTTCTGCATATCCCCACACTCTATCAACTCATCATTGTCGACTTCCCTCCATGATAATTTCTCAGCCTGATAAGGATGTGGCTCTACCCCACTTCAGTTTGGTTGCGAATAGGCCAAGTCTTGTTGAGCATGCCAAGCACATCCGGCCAACCACAGAAGCAATGCAACACAACCCCATACCAACTACGATGAACCAACCTTGTGATGATTGTGTGCGACTTTTGGATGTTGTGCACATTCTACACGACCTGGTCTTCAAATTGCGCCATGATATGGTAGACATTAGATTCAAGATGAATTTAATGGATTGTTGGGGGGAGGATGTGACAACCCTTCTTCACTCACTTGTCTCTCGAGACACCATTCCAGTGACAACGGTTCCTCCTATGGTGGGAGACATGAGGATTATCTTGTTGAAGGACACGACACTGCCTCTAGGCCAGATGCCATGACCCTAGGAAATAGGTTTCAATATTGTCATTTGTATGCTAGTTTCTTTTTGTAAGTGAGTGTAAGTACCTGTATTACTAAAAAAGGTTATGATACAAAAAGGGGGACTCCCTGGTCTACCAAAAAGGAAACCAGCCCAGGGGTTCCAGAGTTGTGTTTTCTGCAATAGCAGAGGGGTATGGTTGGACCAACACCTTGGGAAACTGGCCCAGTTGTACCATATCCAGTTTTTGAAAAGATAAACAAAATAGAAATATAAGAAAAACTTAACACATAAATTGAGACTGGCCCTACGTTGAGCAACATGACTTGACCACTGGCTAATCAGGCGCTAGTTCAGGATGATGATATGCTTCTTTCCTTCATCCACCCTATCCTTGTTCTCCTCCTTCTAGACCACCATGCGATTCTTTCTGATATGGGTTGGTGCTCCATTCCCGTTAGCTGGCATGATGTCCATGTGATGGACATAGTGCAAGTATAGGTGGAATTGGGATGCCAGTCGCTCCATCTTCTCCTTCTGGTCCTTCTGGTCCTCAGCAAGTCATTTTGTAGTGGCTTCCAGGTTGCTGATGTGACTCAAGATTTATTTTAGCATTTTTTTGTGGTCCTTGTTATCCTTTAGGCTGGAATCTTTCCTTTCTTAGCTCACTTTTCCTATTAACATCTTTGTTCTCCATTCCATCTCAACCATTTTCTGGTAGAGGATTTCTCTGGTCTGCATGGCCCCTAGGTCTGTTATCCATTCCGCTTCCTGAATTAGTTCCTCCCAATCTTTGCCCTTGTGTTTAGCATTGATTTCCTTCTCCCACCGGGTGATGGTCGCTTTTCCCTTCAAATCGACCAGCATATGAAAGGCTCCCTTGGCATCTCTGGCCGCTTGCTCCATCCTTGAAACCCTCCTAGGGCTTGTCAGAGGTTCTTTCCTCTGGGGGTTTCTTTTGCTATGCGTTCTCTTCATACGCACCATCCTGGATGGCTTGTGGTAGTTTTTTTCATGAATTCTCCTTCTGTTCCTATATACACAGGGGTTCCTTCTTTCTCAACCCTTATTTTTGTGTTAGCTCCTGCAGTTACGCTTTTCCTATCTGCATCTATTCCTAGTGCTTCTTCTCTTATGGTATTTCCCCTGCTGTGGACTCATCCTAGCAATCATGGTCTTCCCGTAGAGGTGAACCTTCCAGTCCTTTTTCCCTGTCTCGGTATGTGTGATCATGATGACTTGATCATTATCCTTGCACCATCCCTTTCCCCTGCTCGTTGTATACCCAACTATGCTACTCCCCATACCTATTCTTGGGTGAGGTGTATCCATACTGGTCCATAGTAACACCTTTTTTCCTACATCATTCGCGACCTGTTGATTACCATCTATACTTTCCCACACACTAACCCTGCACTTCTTCCTATTGACGTGACCTTGGTGTCGTACCCCCATTTGTTGTGTGGTTTGAACCTGCATTGTAACTTGTGGTCGAGTGTTGGGTAGGAATATTTTTCCTGGATCCTTCATGCCTACCAATTGGCCTTGCACCTCCCTCCTCGATGTGACCTTCCTTACTTACATTGTCGTCACAGTCTTTTGTCGCTAGTTGTATGAAATATGTTCTAAAGTGACCATTTGAGATGTTACTCCAGGTAGTGTATATCTTTGGTCCTTCCTAGCTAACCCCTTTGTTAGTGATTTTGTTCACAAGGTCATTCGCTGACCTGCGTACCCAGCGCAACTCCATTGTGTTCATTGTTTGCAGATACTCCTGGATTTTTTCCAGGGAATGTACCAAGCGTCAGTGCCTCTGAACTTTTCCCACTCTAGTGTCATTTTGGAGTCTCTTCACCGTGTTGATTACTAGAGTGGATTCACCTTCCATGATAGTGTTTGTCATCCTTTCACGACTTAGAATCTCGAGGCCGATCTCCAGGGCTCTGAATTTCCGTGCGTTGTTGGTTGACTTTCCCATACTCCTAGCATACAGCTAGATTATGTTACCACCACTATCCCTGATTACCCCTCCCATTCTTGTCATGCCTGGGTTTCCTTTTTTCGTCCCATCGAAATTCAACTTGAGGGACCCTGCTGGAGGGGGATTCCAGTTGCGCTCACCTACTTGGATTTGTGGTGGCCACCTTACTTGTGTGCAGTTGCACCCGTCTTTTAGGTGAAAATATTCTAGGACTTGAGAGTCATGTCCTACGAGTTGCACTTTTCCAGTCTAGCAGTTGTGACTCTGCATCCTTTCTCTTGTCAGGGATATTATTTTTTCCTTGAGTTTCCCTTCCAGAAGGCTTTCATTCCTGAATATGTGTCAGTTCCTTTCTTTCCATATTGCCCACATGATCATCCCCGGAATGAGAATCCAGTAGAGGTTCACCCCTTCATTTTCATTGTAACTCTCATTCCAGTTGTTGATGGTTGCGTAGATGTTACCTTGGGTCCTATTGCACTGTCAAAAGATACATGTCACCCATTCCTATATCTCTGTTGTGTACTTACATTCATCGAGAAGATGATTTGTTGATTCTTCCTTAGCTTGATAGAGGTGGCACCATGATGGGCCTATGAAGCCCCTTTTCCTTAGGTTTTCCCAGGTTAGAATTCGGTTGTGAAGTACTAATCATTTGAAAATTGTTATTTTTGGCCACTGGGGATTGTTCCAAAGCTTATCCCATTGTTGTGACGGATCTTCTTAGTCCTGGTCCACGATGTAATGTCGGGCTTCTTTCAAGTTGAATTCCCTGCCATTTTTTCAACCCCATATTAATTGGTCCTCTTCTTCCGAGACTGCAATTTTCCTTTTCCCCAGTTCCTCCACCTCTTTCGCGATTGTTGTGGTCCGGTCTCTATTTTGTGAATTGATATTGTCCCAGATTCTCCATCTGCTGCAATCTGTTTCTTGTTTCCAGTAGTGGTGGACTTTGGTTTTTCCTTGCGCGGTCATGTCCTATTGGAGTTCCTCCCTGTCTGGATTTTCCATTCTGGGTTCCTGTTGCCAAGAATCCTCCCAGAATATGGTTGTTTTACCATTCCTCACATCCCAAAATCTGTGTGTCTAGATCCAGGTTTTGTTGTGCCAAGCTAGATTCCAGATGGTTGATCCCTCCCTGGTGCCCATAAAATGAATTTGGTCTTGGTCTTTATGTCTGGGGCATACTTGGCCTTCCAAAGGTTTTCCCACGGGGTAGATGTTTCTTTGATCAATCACCACCAGATTTTCACCCTGTAGGGTTCGTTGGTTACTTGTGGGTCTTGTAGCCCCAGTCCTCCTTTGCATTTTGGTTTGCAAACCTTCTCCCAGGCCACCAGGGCCCATTTTTTCTTTGTTTCCACTCCTTTCCATAGGAAGTCCCTTTGGATGGTTCTTATTTTTTGTAGTATTCCCTTGGGGGCGGGAAATACGGACATCATATAGGTTGGAATTGCTTGCAGAACCATCCTGGTCAATATAAGTCTCCCCGCTAGGTTGAGGGATCTATATGTCTATTTGTTCACCCTCTCCTGTAGCTTGTTGATCACTCCTTCCCATGTTGCCATGTTGTATTCTCTGTCTGTCAGGGGGATGCCCAAGTATTTCGTTGGGAGTGTTTTACATTCAAGCCCAAAAATATTTGCCAGGTTTCTTTGGATTGCAGGGTTGGTGTTGAAGAAGTAGATCATAGATTTGGAATGATTGATCTCGGCTCCCGAGGCTTCCCCAAACTCTTCTAAGATTATTTTATAGGCTTTTGCTTCATTGACTATGGGTGTGCCATGGAGTAAGGTGTCATCCAAGAACTGTTGGTGTGTGGAAGTAGGGCAGTTTTCGAAAGGTTTGATGCATGTTATTTCTTCTGTTGTTGTTGCACTTTTTATGCTTTGACTAAGACCTTCCATCATCAGGATGAACAGGAAGGGGGATAGCAGGTCTCCTTGTCTGATGCCTCTAGTAGGCTAGAAGGGTTTGGCTAGGGATCCATTTATTAGGAGTGAGTAACTTGTCATTGATACTAGGCTGACAATCCAGCTGATCCAGTGTTGGGTGAAGCCAAAGGCTTCCAGAGTATTGACCATGTAGTACCAACTAATTTTTTCATGGGGTTTTGCTAGGTCAAGTTGTATTATCATCCCCCCTCTCCTCTAGATTTTCATGGTGTGGATTAGCTCATGGGCATGGATGATGTTGTCCATGATTTGTCGTCCTTCCACAAAGCCCGCCTGTTCTTGTGAAATTAGTGTGGGTAGCAAGGGTTTCAATATATTGGCTATGACTTTAGAAATTATCTTGCAAACCACGTTGCATAAAGATATGGGTCTGTATCGGTCGAGGGTCCTTGCTTCATTTTATTTGGGGATTAGAGTAATCATTGTGGAATTTAGAGATTTTAGGATGGAGGTCGGTTGTCTAGAGTCCTCCATCACCCTATAAACATCATGTTTGACCACTTCCCAACAAGATTTGAAGAATTCCATTGTGAAACCATATGGACCTGGGGCTTTCCCATTGGGAATCTCCTGGATCACTTGATCAATTTCCTCCTTAGCGATGGGTTTATTTAGGTTGTTATTTTGTTCCTCGGTGACTAGACGGGGAATGTGCTGAGTTATCATTTGGATTGCCTCTGTTCAGTCTTTTTTCGGTTCCTGGGCTATCCCATGGAAGTGACTTACCAGAGTATTTTCAATCCCCTTGTGGTATTCTCTCTCGATCCCATCCTGATCCTTAATTTTCATGATTTTGTTGTGGGCTCTTCTAGCAATGGTTGTTCTATGAAAAAACTTGGTGTTCCACTCTCCTTCCTTTAGCCATCTGATTCGGGACTTTTGGTGCCATAGTATTTCTTCCTGTTGGCATCTTGCTTCCCATTCCTGGGTCATTTGGATCTCTTCCTTTTTTTGATCCTCTGTATAGCCCTCTGCTATGCATATTTCCTGCAGTTTTCTCATTCTGTCTTCAATATTTTTTTCTCTTGGTTTATGTTTCCAAATATCTCCTTGTTCCACTCCTTGATCTTATATTTGATGTACTTTAGTTTCTTATAGATTTTGAACATCCTTTTCCCTTGCTTCGGTCGTTCCTCCCGCCACCACTGGTTGATGTTCTCCTTGAAGGTAGGGTGTTCGATCCAGAATTTCTCAAATCTGAAGGGTCTATTCTTTGGGGAGGTTTGGAAGTTTGCTTCTAGTTGGAATGGCTAGTGATTAGAACCCCCCCAAGGAAGGATGCTATAATCTATGGTTAACCACTACATAATGATGGACTCCGACACCAAGAATTTGTCTAGTCTTTTCGCTACTTGATGTTGATTCATCCATTTATTATTCCAGGTGAACTGTCCATTATTGGTTATGATGTCCACCATCTCCGTTGTGTCTATGAGCGTTGAGAATTCTTCTGCATCTCTATCCAATATCCTGGTGCCTCCTTTTTTCTCCTCAAGTGATGTGATGATGTTGAAATCCCCTGTTGGGACCTAGTGGAGGTTGTTGGAGTGGGCTTTTAGGTCTTCTAGGTCTAGAATCATTCTTCTCTTTTGCTCTAACATCTAGGGTCCATACACATTAGTTCATAGAATCATCTCCGTGTTACCAATGATTTGCATGTTAACCGAAAGTGTGTGCCTGGTAGCTTCGGCTGCTATTAGGTTCATCACTTGTGGGTTCCACAAGGTGAGAATACCTCCTTCCATCTATTGTCCTTTGACAACCAACATCTTGTACTTGGCCCATTTTGTTTTGCTAATTGTTTCCATTCTGTCTATAGTGCATTTTTTCTCTTGGATGAAACAGAGGTCTGGTTGTTCCTTCCTAAGTCTATTTTTAAGGATTTTCTACTTTCGTGGGTTGTTTAGGCCTCTTATATTCCATGTTATAATATTCATTTAAACATGTGGGGGGGAGTTGGGAAAGATATTTTTTTATCTTACCTTAGTTTATCAGCAGAGCTCCTAGTTCCTGTAGGGCTACGCCATTTGATTTCCTGCCTTTTTTCCTTATCGTCTGCTTGGGTGAGAGTTGTGGTTGTCCCTCACCTGCTTTGATTCCTAGGTGTATTATCTCCCCATGTGTGTGCTTAAGACCTATGGATTTAGCTTCTTCCCTTAGGAGGAATAGGTATTGGATGCGGTCTAGTTGCTCCATTGGTACATTGTCTATGCCATGCCTTTTCCATTGCTCCAATATGTTCGAGAGATCTATCCCTTCCCTTTACACAATGTCTCTGAGATAAGGATATTTCGTTCCTACCTCGCTTGGAGTCATTTCTACGTCTTCGTCTGCCTCTTGCATGGGGGTGTTGGCATCTTTGGTTTCTTCGTCCATAGGAGTTGCGCTAGCCCCTTGTTCCATCTTATTTCTTGGGCTATCTGTGTACTCATTTGTTGCTTGTTCCCTGGCTTATTTAGATTTTTCATTTTCCTTTCCTCCTTCTTCCCCTTTGTCGGTCTTATCCCGTCCTTCTGTTCTATTCCTGGCCTCCGGATTTCTCCTTGTTGGGGTTTTACTTTGTTTCTTGTTAGCTCTATTTCTGTGGTTTGGCTTTATAAACCCATCCTCATCCTGTTGTAGTTTGGTGTTTTCCGCTTCTTGTTTTTTAATGAGAGGACATTCTTTGATTAGGTGTCCATGTTCATGACATCTTCTGCATATGAAGGGGATCTTCTCGTATTCAATGTTTTGTATCCATTCCTCATCCTTGA
>JZKD02S0658669.1:0-15513 GCA_000966675.3 Picea glauca
AGAGGGGAAATCATATGTTGGAGGTTTCATTAGTACCCATACCTATGTGAGAGGTGGAGGCTTTGGGATTAGATACCCTACCTATATGTTCGATCTCTACTATCTATTTTAACCCATGGATGCTAACTATGATTTGGTGACCTTAGTGGCCATTCCTAGGTATCTTAGAGGTGACTACAGGGGGTTTGTCGTGGTATCTGAGACAAATTCCGCATCACACTTTTCAGTACTATTGGAGGGTGCCTCACGAAGTGTGGGTACTTGCACCATATAAGACTGGTTAGTGGAGGTCAGGATAATCATTTCACATTCCCTAATCATCAATGGCCTAAGATGGAAGAGGTCCAACACTTGATAAAGTTTCAAAAAAAAGAACAACCTGTTGTATTGAAAAATCCATTTCCATAAGGACAAAACATGCAGGTTGTCTCTTCCACTTCCAATCTGCAAAGGGGTACCTTTGGTGCATCTTTTCTAGATGAATCTTTCTCATTCACTAACATTGTTAATTATTCGAAGTTAAAAGAAGAGGAGGTATATTTTTCGACTAGGTATTGTGATTATAGTAATCCGGATTCGACAAAAAAAGGAAAAGAGACTTCCTATCCTTAGGGACCTCTTCACATAGAGAGATATGAGAAAGAAATGTCGACGCGTATACCAAAATGTGTGTACAAAAGAACATTAAACAACCCTACCATCATAACCACACCCAACTATTCTATTGTTGAGGATTTATCTCAAACACCTTGTAAGATGTTTTCTCTTGAGGTGCTTCAAAGTTCCCCCATGCAATGCAGCACATTGTTATCTGCGATCAGAGCGACAGATTCTTCGAGCCATCTCACTATGAATTTCGATGGTAATGATGTATCCTTCCATATTGATGTCATTTAAGCAAAACACATCATTAGGAGGACTGTTATTGATGAGGGAGCTTCTACATGCCTTATGTCTTTTTCCTGCTGGAAACCTATCAACCCTCCAGAACTTGCACCTTCTCCCACTTTGTTGGTCGTGTTCGACGGGAGATCGTTTATGTCACACTTTCTTGTTTCCTCTTTTCCATTCCATTTAGGAGGAAAGATTGTTTCCTTAGAAGTAGAAGTAGTTAACCCACCACTCGACAATAAATTGTCATTGGGAAGGAGTTGGACTTAAACGATGATGATTTTTGTCTCACCGGTATTTCAAATTTTATTATTTTCCCATCAGGGAGGAATTGTGATTGTCGATCAGATGGAATTTAACCATTCTAGCTCCATGGTGAATCAAGGATCCACAATTNCCCTCGTGCTCAAGCATGAAGACAAAGATATTCACACCTATTACAATTCTAGTAATAATACATTAACTTGTTTGTATTTCAACAATGACTAAGATACAATTATTAAAAAAAATACACATGCAATACGATGATTGCAAGAAAAATAGTTTCCTTAGCTCTACCATCAACCACACATTAACACAACGATATTCTTTTCATCACTAAGAAAAAAAGAATCGCTAAAATATTGAAACAAATATCTTATCAATAGATCTAGAAACTCTTACTCGTTACAAAATCAATTACTGAAATAAAAGTTGGAAGTAATTCCTCCTCAATCCAATCACATAATGCCTTTGATGAAAAATAAAATTGTGTCTTCGGTTCTAAAAATAACTTCTCACTTAAGGTTGTTCAGAAATAGTTCCTTACAATTATCAAAGGAGTGTCCTTTCCCCAAAACCATCGACCCTTTCTAAAAGTTCAATCCCCTTATTTATAAAGAATCACTAACTAAAAATAGTTGCTACAAGTTTGTGTTAAGTAAAACAAAATATTTCCATGTGGTGCTTGATCTCTTTGTTCTCTGGAAATCATCTCATGGTTCTACTGGAGTGGATGACTCTTCTCATACTCTAACCACTTGATGAAGATATCCTCAGATGTGTTAGCATATGATAATCTATGATGGTCCATCGGAGATGAAAGGATTTCCTTCACTTCTACTACACATTCTCTGTATTTGATGATTTTGGCACTCAAACTCTATAGAACTACACGAGCCTTTATTGGATGTTCCATAAATTGTTGTATTTGATCTGGTGTCATTCTTTCCACCTGTGCGATCTCCACTGCCCATGTTGAGTCTTGTTCTACATGTTGTTTGACTATATCATGAAAGTTGATAAAGTCCTTGGGTGAGACGAACTCTAGGAGGCCAATGTCTTTCATATCCCAATTGATCTTTTCCCATCCTCTTTCACACTCGACCCACTTCTTATGTATCTCTCGCTAAGATTCCTAGGCCAAACTTACCAAATATTTGGCTACATTTCTGATCTGAGAGATACTTCTATCCATTAGAACTTGAATACCATGTTCCTCTGTGTCTCGACCCTTCTACACTGCGCTGACGTAGTCAATTCATTGTACCACTTGGTATGCTTTCTCATACCATCTCTCCATGTCCTTGCAGGTTTCCAGTGCCATAAGGGTATCTTCTGGAAATCGACTATACCTGCAGTGAAAAGATGTCTTTTGTTTGTGAACTTTGCATATGCATCTTGGAACTCACTCTTCAGAAAAAATGTGGCCCGCGTTGAGTATTGATAATATTTTTCCAAGTGGCGCAAATGGTCTAGCACCTTCAGTGAAACGGTCAGTTCTTTTTCATCTCTCTTTGCTCAATCCAATGTGGCATGAGTGATAACCATTCCTATGCCGATGAGCTCATATGCCTTTGTGTGTTTTGTGTTGAGCAGCGTCTCCTCCGTGATGATGAGAATTGAGCTATCCAGCATGAGTCTTCTTTTCTTGGTGGTCCTCCTCATGATATATTTTCTCTTCTTGTAATAAGATATTGCCTGTATATCGACAAACTCATCAGCATGCTCAGGGATTTGTTATTCTCTCCAAGTTAGAGTGTTTCCCAAGCTCCATGTTGTATGTATTTGTTCTATGAATGGTTTTTGTACTTCTTTCATATGTCTTGATGGCTCAACCTCCATATGGTGTTCATCAATTGGTAAGGTATCGATCAAAATTGAAGAGTCGGTGATATGTTTAGTACTTAATTTTTGATCGAATGTTGAGGTGTCGATCTTTGACTGTTTGAATTCCTCTTTTTTTCCACCTAAACCTATCTCACCCTTGGAGTTGTCTTTCAGGGTCCCCAATAGATCGAGAAACACAGTGTCTAAGACACTTTCAGCCTCAAGATCACCCTGCAGAGGGTTTGGAACTGATGCATTGGGAATTGGAGCAGATGTTACCCCAGGTTAATTCTCTTATGTAATAAGTATTGTAGTTACAAGTGATACCTTCAAACTCTCTTCATCGTCATAGATGGTTATTAGATAAAACAGGGGATTTGGCACAACCATTTCACCTAGTGTTCTTGGACTCTCATACTAGGTTGGAATGGTCACCGATGATCTAACATGTGGTAATGGAACTCTGGGGTTTTCTAGACCAGTGGTTTCCTACAGTTGTATTGAATCTGAGCAATTTATCTCTTCTTTGATTGTGATTGGTTACACCGGGGTGATCCTCATCCTTTCTATTAGTTGAGGATCATTCTCTAGCTAGTCAATGATTCTTTGGGATCCTTCTAGTAACAACAACAATATCCTTTGTGCCTCTGTGGTTTATGTTGCTCTGGTTTCTTATCTAACCCTGGGAGTTTCTTGAGACGATTGTTCTATTGTTTCAACTTGCTCATCCATACTCATATATTTGAACCTAGTCATGTTTGGGTTGGATTTTATCTGTAATACCTCCTCCCAGTCCTGAGCACATTCTATAAAAATCCCATCTTCAAACTTGTCATGCACATATGGCCAGCGGGAAGAGACTTGTGAAGCATGTTGGAGAACTAGGACTTTAGGGTCATTCTTGCAAAACCATCAGGTCAGATAATTGTATTCCAACTGAATCAAACCCTCTTGTTTAGCTTGAGAAATGTCCTTCACTATCTAAAACCCTACATGGAAACTGTAGGATATGAATGCTTGTTCCTTTTCCTTAACCAAAGTGGTGTTGTATCCCTACAGGATAGTCTGGTAACAAATTTCTCCTACAACGATCCAGTCTAGGACGTGAGAGGGGAGGAAATGTGGTGCTTCGCTAGCCACGAACACCCCAATATAGATTTTGGTCTCATCTAGATATCAATGGCCTACTTTCGAAATTATTTTTTTGGCCACTACATACAGCCTTGGGCATTCCTTTTTAAATATAATGAAATAAATCTAGGTGATGAATTCATCGCCAAGAAGGGAATAAGAATTCTTGTATCTGTTTTGTTGTAAAGTCAACAAGAAATGTGTGTCTAAATTATTTTTCCCTTAAATAAATTGGACAACAAATATTAATCTATTATCTCATAATTACTTGAAATAATTAACTAAAATGGAAAATCAGTCAACTATAGGAAATTCGAGTTAAAATGTTGACTGGTGGGACAAGAAATTCAAATTAGTTATAACTGAGTGATTTGGAGTTGAAACAGAATTATAAATGTAGTTATGTGAGTTGTAAAGTAGTTTACCTCAGTTAAGTAAATTAAGCTCAGTTGTACTAGTTGTAACTGAACTTAAACTAGTGAGAGTTCAGTGAATTAATTATTAATTAATTCACAATCAATGATCTCACATGCAACTAAAGATTTACCACCGTTAACTACATGCATGTCAGATCTAGTGGAGATCCAGTTGAGATAAGAGGTGAAAGGGACAGTTTGGCTATCAGTTGTGATTTCAGTCAAGTACAATGATGCAATCACACACACAATGGATGTTCCCATGCGCAATGCGTAGCCTAGGCAAGAGGAATTCAAATTCATTTGTAGGTATTCCATTGCAGGGATTGCGCAGAGGAGGTAGGTTGTTTGGAGGCAGAGAATTGGCACATGTATTTGTTGATTTATGCATGACAGTGTGAGACGATTGTATTGTACGAAGAGCTCTTGGATTAGAGTTTTGTATGATCTTGTTTCATTATCCATGATATACATAATAAATGATAGTGGGGTTATTATCTTTATGCTTTCATATTAGTTTATAACACAAACTCATACATATCCATGCATCATCATCATGTAAATGCATTTAATCATATCCTCAATTCGGTACCCACGTACAAACAACTTTAAATGTCAAAATTTTCAAGTTAGAAAGAGATTGCATAGTATCCATTATAATTCAAATAACATTAAACATTCATAGAATTGACATTCACATAGGTCCATATTTCTTAAAATTTCAAGTGTCTCATTAATAGTTTCACAGTTAATAGAAAATAAAAGTTGATTAGGCCTTAAGTAATTCTAGCTATCTAAGTCAAAAGGTGGCATTGCATACACCCAACCTTCGAAAAACATATTCCCGAGGTGGTAAAAAAAGTGAGGGATGATGTCGTCATAAGGACTCTTCATCCTCCCAAGTAGTAGATCCTGGGATATACTTGTCCCACTATACCATAACTTGGTCTACCAAATGAATCCAGAGCTGTCGGACCCTACGGTCCAACATGAGTAATGGTTCGACCATGATGGTTCCCGCATCCGACACCTGCAATTCCTTCCAATTCATCTTATGAGATTCGTCAGCAACATAATGACNTTGGGAATTGGAGCAGATGTTACCCCAGGTTAATTCTCTTATGTAATAAGTATTGTAGTTACAAGTGATACCTTCAAACTCTCTTCATCGTCATAGATGGTTATTAGATAAAACATGGGATTTGGCACAACCATTTCACCTAATGTTCTTGGACTCTCATACTAGGTTGGAATGGTCATCGATGATCTAACCTGTGGTGATGGAACTCTGGGGTTTTCCAGACCAGTGGTTTCCTACAGTTGTATTGAATCTGAGCAATTTATCTCTTCTTTTATTGTGATTGGTTACACCGGGGTGATCCTCATCCTTTCTATTAGTTGAGGATCATTCTCTAGCTAGTCAATGATTCTTTGGGATCCTTCTAGTAACAACAACAATCTCCTTTGTTCCTATGTGGTTTATGTTGCTCTGATTTCTTATCTAACCCTGGGAGTTTCTTGAGACGATCGTTTTATTGTTTCGACTTGCTCATCCATACTCATATATTTGAACCTAGTCATTTTTGGGTTGGATTTTATCTGTAATACCTCCTCCCGGTCCTGAGCACATTCTATAAAAATCCCATCTTCAAACTTGTCATGCACATATGGCCAGCGGGAAGAGACTTCTGAAGCATGTTGGAGAACTAGGACTTTAGGGTCATTCTTGCAAAACCATCAGGTCAGATAATTGTATTCCAACTGAATCAAACCCTCTTGTTTAGCTTGAGAAATGTCCTTCACTATCTAAAACCCTACATGGAAACCATAGGATATGAATGCTTGTTCCTTTTCCTTAACCAAAGTGGTGTTGTATCCCTACAGGATAGTCTGGTAACAAATTTCTCCTACAACGATCCGGTCTAGGACGTGAGAGGGGAGGAAATGTGGTGCTTCGCTAGCCATGAACACCCCAATATAGATTTTGGTCTCATCTAGGTATCAATGGCCTACTTTCGAAATCATTTTTTTGGCCGCTACATACAGCCTTGGGCATTCCTTTTTAAATATAATGAAATAAATCTAGGTGATGAATTCATCGCCAAGAAGGTAATAAGAATTCTTGTATCTGTTTTGTTGTAAAGTCAACAAGAAATGTGTGTCTAATTTATTTTTCCCTTAAATAAATTGGACAACAAATATTAATCTATTATCTCATAATTACTTGAAATAATTAGCTAAAATGGAAAATCAGTCAACTATAGGAAATTCGAGTTAAAATGTTGACTGGTGGGACAAGAAATTCAAATTAGTTATAACTGAGTGATTTGGAGTTGAAACAGAATTATAAGTGTAGTTATGTGAGTTGTAAAGTAGTTTACCTCGGTTAAGTAAATTAAGCTCAGTTGTACTAGTTGTTACTGAACTTAAACTAGTGAGAGTTCAGTGAATTAATTATTAATTAATTCACAATCAATGATCTCACATGCAACTAAAGATTTACCACCGTTAACTACATGCATGTCATATCCAGTGGAGATCCAGTTGAGATAACAGGTGAAAGGGACAGTTTGGCTATCAGTTGTGATTTCAGTCAAGTGCACTGATGCAATCACACACACAATGGATGTTCCCATGAGCAATGCGTAGCCTAGGCAAGAGGAATTCAAATTCATTTGCAGGTATTCCATTGCAGGTATTGCGCAGAGGAGGTAGGTTGTTTGGAGGCAGAGAATTGGCACATGTATTTGTTGATTTTTGCATGACAGTGTGAGACGATTGTATTGTACGAAGAGCTCTTGGATTAGATTTTTGTATGATATTGTTTCATTATCCATGATATACATAATAAATGATAGTGGGGTTTTTATCTTTATGCTTTCATATTAGTTTATAACACAAACTCATACATATCCATGCATCATCATCATGTAAATGCATTTAATCATATCCTCAATTCGGTACCCACGTACAAACAACTTTAAATGTCAAAATTTTCAAGTTAGAAAGAGATTGCATAGTATCCATTATAATTCAAATAACATTAAACATTCATAGAATTGACATTCACATAGGTCCATATTTCTTAAAATTTCAAGTGTCTCATTAATAGTTTCACAGTTAATAGAAAATAAAAGTTGATTAGGCCTTAAGTAATTCTAGCTATCTAAGTCAAAAGGTGGCATTGCATACACCCAACCTTCGAAAAACATATTCCCGAGGTGGTAAAAAAAGTGAGGGATGATGTCGTCGTAAGGACTCTTCATCCTCCCAAGTAGTAGATCCTGGGCTATACTTGTCCCGCTATACCATAACTTGGTCTACCAGATGAATCTGAAGCTGTCGGACCCTACGGTCCAACATGAGTAATGGTTCGACCATGATGGTTCCCGCATCCGACACCTGCAATTCCTTCCAATTCATCTTATGAGATTCGTCAGCAACATAATGACGTAGAACAAATAAATGAAAAAAATGATGAGTTTTATGCAAGTGGGGTGGTAGTATAAGACGATAGGCAATGAGTCCAATTCTCTATCTTGGATTTTGAACGATCCTACAAATCGAGGTGAAAAATGTTTCCCCTTCCTGAACCGAATGGTACTCTTATTAGGCCTGATATGAATGAAAACTTGATCTTCCACTTTATAACTTCAGTAAGTCCTATGTGCATCGACATAACTTTTATTTCTATCATGTGCTTTCTTTAGTAGCTTCCTAATATGAATCACATGTTCCTCCCTCTCTTGAATCAATTCTAACCCAACTGTCACTCAGTCTTCTAACCTTTCCCAACTCAATAGTGTCCTGCATGGACTTCCATACAAATATTCATTGGGTGGAATTCCAGTGGAGCTATGAAAACTGTTATTGTAGGCGAACTCTACCAAAGGTAGGTACTTCTCCCAAAGGGTTTGATTATCCATAACATACATCCTAAGCATGTCTTCCATAACCTGATTTACTCTCTCATTTTTCCCATCTTTTTCGGGATGATATGTTGTGCTTAAGTTCAACTGAGTTCCCAATGCTGACTGCAAACTTGTACAAAACCTAGATGTGAATCAGGAGTCCCTATCTGAAATGATCTTCTTGGGTAACCCATGCAGACAAATTACCTCACTTATAAACATGTGTACCACATCAGTGACATCATAAGTGTCTCTAACTGAAATAAAATGAGCACTCTTGGTCAACTTATCAACTATTACAAGAATGGCATTGTGTCCGTGCGATGTGAGTGGCAATCCCACAACAAAATCCATAGAAATAACTTCCCACTTGGACATAGGAACATGATGCAGTTGTACAAGACCTATCGGGTGGTGGTGCTCAGCCTTCACTTGTTGACACTCTAGGCACTTGGCAATGAAATGGACTGAAAAACTTCTTCATGTCTGTGTACATTTTCTTCATACGCGGAAGTGCACAATATCCCCACCTTCGGGGATGTACATCCTTCCCTGATATCTTAATAATCCATCTTCTTCCAGGATATATCCTTCATACTTTGGATCTAATTGCCTCCCACTCTAGCGAGTTGAAGTAGCCTTTAAATACCAACTATCTCCAAGAAGTTTCCCCAACACTCACTCCCTCAGATAAACTTTTAAGGGTACCAAGGAGAAGACACGCGGTCTCCTACTCAAGTCATCCGTGGCCACATTCCCCTTTCCCTTGATGTACAAAATTCCAAAATTGTACTCACTCATAAAATCACTCCATCGCCTCTGCCTGGCATTGAGATCCATTTGAGTGAAGAGATGATTTGAGATTTCATGGTTTATTTTGAGCTCAAATTTTCGCCCCACTAGATAATGCCTCCAAATTTTTAGAGCTAGCATTACAACTGCCAACTCTAAATCATGAGTAGAGTAAATCTTCTCATGTTTCTTCAACTTTCTTGACGCATATGCTATCACTCCCCCATCTTGTATTAGCACAGTGATCCAGTTAGCTATTGGTGGCCACCCACCTATTCCAACTGGCTCCTCTTATCAAATTTTTAGTTCAACACGTTCTTCTGTACTTCTTTGTAATTGTGGGTTTTATACTTATGGGACTGTCTGAAGCCCTGCACATCTTCTAGGTGGATATTGGTGGCCTCTCACTTAATCGAACTAGCTTATTTTGTATGTTTTCATGTTAGCACATCTTGTTGTACTTCCAAGGCCGTTTTGGAGGCCTAAACCATGTTTTTTTGGCTCACCACAGTCAAACTATAGAGAGAGTCAGAATTTGATGACAAAATGTGTAGTTCTCTGAAATACCTTTCCAATTGGATATCACGCGCATAAAACGAAGGTTGTATGCAAAATTTATGACCCCAGGAGGTTGAGGTACCAACTTACCCATAGGGGCCCACATGAATTTTGACGTTTCACCTCCTACGGTTAGGTTTTTGGATGTCTAGGGTTTTGGAATTCATGAGTAATATCAAAAAGGCCTTTATATCCTCATTGTAATTCATTCTTCTTAGACGAGTGCACATACAACCACATCTCTTCTCAGAGATAGCTACCACCATTCGAGCAAGTGTTTCAGTTCTACAATTTTACAGTTTCATCATATTTCATTATTCGATAGAAGATATTGTTCACTGGATATATGTTTTATTCTTCATATCTCTATGTTTATTGTATTTGGTTTGTTAATCAATTCATTCCGCTCCTAAATCCGGATCAGTGGTATCAGAGCAATATTCTCTTCATTTATTTTTCTTTGTGCTTGTCCCCAACAAGATCCGAGCAAAAAAGTTGGGACTCAAACCAATCGAGCCATTGCAAGATCGACTGCTCAAATACCACGTCCTTTTTCATAAACACATTCGAATAGAAATTGATTTTCTGGACATCGCCTCATTGGGCATGACCTATAGATACACTGTCAAGATCAAGCATAAATTTATGAAAGAAAGGTGAGAGTTTGGATCTACAAAACCCTCACAGCCAAAGTAGGTCAAAGGCGGCCCCAACCCACACAACAACGGACCAAGTCAAGATGGTCTCCCTCAGGAAAATTGGTCCAAGCCACAACAAAATAAGGGAAATGAGAAGACAAAGCAAGACACATGAAAATGGTGCGAGTACCATAAAATCCCTTGGCACAAAACTTAAGAATGTCGCTCCAAGTAGTCACTCATGGCTGCAATGAAGGCTTCTCAGTCAAAGGTCGATTCTGATTTCAAATCAAATCCTGAAAGATGAAAGCAGATTATTAATGTTGAACCCAGTGCCAATGTCGCTACCACCAAAGTCCGGCCAAGCGAACCAGAAGAACGAGAGGAAGGGGAAACTTCTTTCACTAGTAGATGTGGGTGAAGGGGGCTCTGCTTCATTTCATTGTTGATAGCAATATTCAGAAGAACCTGATTTCAACAAAGGTCATCAAGTGGTTGGACCTAGGAACGACACCGCACCTGCAGCCCTACACCATCGGTTGGCTTCGCCAAGGAAGAGATCTACATTTCAGCCAACAGTTCCATATTCCCTATGTCATCAATACTTTCAAAGATGAGGTACTGTGTCATATTTCTCCCCTTGAAGTTTTTGATGTTCTTTTAGGACAACCATACTTGTGGAAGTGTCATGTTGTGTATGAGTCTAGATCCCGCAGTGTTATTATTACTTTGGGTAGACAATTGTACAGGATACTAGAGGCAATGATAGTTACTGATATTTCTTTAATCTCTACTAAGCAATGCAGTAAGGTCATTTCACAGACCAATAAGTTCATATTCTTTGTGATCCATGCTCAAAGTAAGTAAAAGGTTGTGGCCACATTCGTGGCCTCTACACAAAGCCTCTTTTTGCAGCAGAAGCAAGTGGTCGGGATCATGTAAGAATACATAGACATATTCTCCTCACCTACAGGGGTACCAACACACTGCCAAGTCAAGCATCCAATTGATCTGAATCCTGACACACCTCTACCTAATTGACTAGTCTATCATCGCTCGCTGATGGAAAATGACAAAATCAAGCAACATATCCAAGATCTTCTCCAAAAGGGGCATATCAGACATAAACTCCTACCCTTGCGGAAGTTCAATTGTACTGGTGCAGAAGAAGGACGAGACTTGGTGACTATGTATTGATTATAGAGACTTAAACAAAATCACAGTTAGGAACCGGTACCCCGTTCCCAAGATTCATGACCTTCTTGATCAACTCAAGGGGGAAAAGTTCTCCAACAAGATTGACCTAAAGTCTGGCTACCACTAGGTTCCCATCGAACCAACTAATGTATGGAAGATAACCTTCAAGTCTGAAGAAGGTATCTTTGAATGGCTAGTCTTGCCCTTTGGCTTAAAAAATGCACCAACCACTTTCATGAGGTTGATGGATGATGTATTGAGACCCTTCACTAACTCCTTTGTGGTGGTATATTTGGACGACGTCCTCATCTTCATCAAAATGCGAGAGGAGCACATGCGGCATATTCAATAGGTTTTGAGCACTTTGCGGCAGCAAAAACTATATGCCAACTTGTAAAAATGCTCTTTTGGCATGAACATGGTCCAATAATTGGGCTACATTGTTGATGAGAATGGGGTACATGTTGATCCAGCTAATATCCAAGTCATCCATGACTGTACAACCCCGACCACATTGACCTATCTTCAGAGCTTCTTGGGACTAGCCAACTTTTACCGATGGTTCTTGTTGGGATTCTCCCATATTGCATAGGCCCTCAGCTGGGTCACCAAGGGAGGTGGTAGGGCCAAGTTCATGTGGGGGAAGGAACAACAATGAGCATTCAATGATATAAAGCATTGCTTGTTCTCAGCTCCAATACTCTCCTTGCCTGATCTGCAACAACCATTCAAGATTGAAACTGATGCATCTGACTATCCTATGGGCACATTTGTCACTCAGCACGGTCATCCGGTGGCATACCATAGTGAGACACTCTCATATACTGTCCATAAATACCCCACCTATGAAAAGTAAATGTATTACATTGTACAAGCATGTTGTCAATGGAAACATTACATTCTAGGAAAGGAGACGATCATACACACTAATCACAAGCCTTTGCAGTTCATACAGACATAGGAGAAATTGTAGAACGACCACCATTAGAAGTGGTCCACCTACCTGCAACAGTTTCATATCAACATCAAGTATAAGACATGTATCTCAAATTGTGTCAATGACTGCCTCAGTTGACCTCCTGTGGCTGCACTCACCCTTCCATAAATGCACATTTACGAAAGTTGGTTTCTATATATGTTTAGTTATGGGAGTTGGATTTTGTATATGAGTGCTTCTGTATAAGCGCATATATCCAAACCAACTTTCATATATGCACATTTACGGAGAACTTCCATATACATGCATTTACAAAAGTTGGAAACAATATATGTGCACAGAAGGGACCATATACGAAATCCAACTTCAGTAAATGCACATTTACAGAAGGGTGCTTTCGTAAATGCACATATACGGAAGTTGACTTCCATATATGCGCATATATGGAAGCCAACTTCCATAAATGGTCATATATGAAATTTGGCTTTCCTATAAGCGCGCATATATAGAAGCCAACTTTCTTAAATGCGCATTTATGGAAATTGATTTTCGTATATGCGTGATTTAGTATATACGTATATACTAAATCTAACTTCCAGAAATGTGCATTTATGAAAGTTGGCTTCGATATATCAGTGCTTCCATATAAACGTATATACGGAAGCCAACCAACTTTTGTATATGCGCATTTACGGAGCCCTTCCGTATACGCGCACATACAGAAGCCAGCTTCCATATATGAGCATTTATAGAATCACACTTCTATAAATGTGAATTTACAGAAATTGACTTTTGTATATGTGCATATACGGAAGCCAACTTACATATATGCACATTTATGGAATTTGGCTTCTGTATACGTGCATATACATAATCCAACTTCCATATATGTGCATTTACGAAAGCATGCATATACATAAACCAACTTTCGTAAATGTGTATATATGGAAGGTTGTTTCCGTAAATGCACATACACAGAAGTTGGCTTCCGTATATGCACACTTTCGTATATGCACATTTACAAAAGATGTCTTTTATAAATGCACACATATACAGAAGCGTGCATATACAAAATCCAACTTCTGTAAATTCTCATTTACGAAAATACACTTCCATATATGCGCACTTTCGTATATGCACAAATATTGTTAAAAATTCCATATAAGCACATATACGCAAGCCAACTTCCATATATGCACATTTACAGAGCATTATCATATATGTGCATATACGGAAGTCAACATTTATAGAAGCACGGTTTCGTAAATGCACATTTATGGAAGTTGGCTTTCATATATGGGCATATACAGAAGCACGCATATACAAAAGCCAACTTCTATATGTGCACATTTACAAAAGTTTTCTTTCGTATATGGATGCTTCCATATACACACATATATGTAAGTCAACTTCTATATATGCGCATTTACAGAATTTAGCTTCTGTATATGCACACTTTGAAGTTTCGTATATGCACATTTACAGAAGGTTGCTTCCATAAATGCACATATAAGGAAGTTTGCTTCTATTTATGCCACATTCTATAAATACACATATGCATATAGTCATTGAAGAACATATATATAATCAATATACTAACCTCTTCCATGAAGCTTTCATGTCTAGTGGCCTCCATCGAGCCATAATAAGTCATCCTGCAGCTCGAGCATCTTTCAGGGTTACATGAACCACAATGGGAAAGCCTATTATATTCATGTGGCCTCTCTTAGCCAAGTTATGCTACAAGTCTTGAAGGCCCAACCCTTTCCCTAACATCACTTGAAGATCCCTCCTCGTGGGATAAATCTATGAATGTGTTATTTTGCACCAAGATATAGGCCAAGGTGGATATGGATGATTGCATCTAGCTAATTATGTTTTTTGCTATAGGAGGTTGCTAAGAAAGTGGGTCAAGCCTCCACCTAGGACAACGAGGACATTGCAATCACATCAAAAAAACAAGGTTTGATTTTTTAACCATGTTATAGTTATAAAAAAGGAATACGTCCTCAAGTTGTTTATTCCCAAATAGTAAACACTATTGTTCATCAAAAATCTTTTGTGGTAACTCCATTTCTGTCTTGATATCCACCACATATCAGAAGAATTCACCCATAAAAGTAAGGAATTCCAAGAAAGAGACTTTATCATTATCTGAAAATTTTATCTTGGTTGCATGGACATTACCCACCACTTGACCAAACAACTTGTATTCAAGAGAAGACACCTCTACTAATATTATGCACTTCTAACCTCCAATGCAAAACAATAATTTAACAAAAATTTGATGAACACACATTTTGTTAAAGAATTGGGATACAGTCTTGTTAACCTTGGATTCCAAAGAAAAAAAAATTCAACAAATACTCGGCATGCAATCTTTGCTACCATGGTATTTCTCATAAATAGGAAAAAACAATTAAAAATTTCTTCAAACAACTAGAGAGCAATAATTTCGCCAAACACTTTCCATTAGCCTCTATAACTTTGGTACCCAAATCATTGTCAAAATTTGAAGTATATAGCATTGAATCTTTTTTTATGACCCTTTCTAAATTATTCTCTCTATCATGGATATTGTTTTTCCCTATATGTAGTGATTCCTCTCTTATGAAGTTAGCAACTTCTTCCTTCTCAAGCCAATGATACCTCGACTAGTGCCTTTTGTTTTGAGCCATATTGATCGTCTATCTTGATTGATACCTTATGATCAATTCCCCCCTACATTGCTACCCAATACTTGGTTTTCCTCTTCTTGAAACATGCTTGTGAAGTAATGTCCACCTTCCCCCTTTCCATTACCAACTCCTCTAAGAACAATTCCTTCCTTCCATATGCTACCATTATTACAAACATGCAAAGAGAAACAAGTATGATTGTGCACATTGTTGTTGTAGTTTGAAGATGCTAAACCTTAAAACAAAGCCTCTCTCCCAACTAGTAATATAATTATA
>JZKD02S0658680.1:0-13411 GCA_000966675.3 Picea glauca
AATTCAAGGCCTTTGGTTGGGTTGGTTGTTATGGCTCATTAGTGTTGTTGTCAGGTTGCAATGCTAGTTGTTTAGATTTTGTTAGTAGTTACTCTACAAATTAAGCCTATATACTGGGTCTGGACACTTTAATGCATGTTGGCTTATTAAAATTAAGTTTTTGAACCAAGACTACTCTTGTCTGGGCCTAAGATAAGTAACTATTGTTGGAGTGATGTATCTACTTTGAATGGAAGTAAGTAGAATGAAAACCTATTTAAAATCTTAAAAATGGTGTGTTTGCTTTATAGGGATGATGTTTACTCTTTGTTAGTTTTAACTTATGATTTATATGGATGATGTTTACTCTTTGTTAGTTTTAACTTATGCTGCCATGAATGAGATTACTTTGGTTTGATATGTTGTGTTGTAAGGTAATCAAGTATAAGCATGTAATGTTAATTGAGTGATTGTTAGAGTAGTTATAATTGCACCCTCTATTTGTTATAGTTTTACACTATTTTATGTTCCAACAATGCACCTCAAGTGAGACCTTCGCCATAATAAGGGATTGATATCGAACACTACACTACAGTTCCTTTGATGGACACCTTAGTGGACCCTAGTTTGCATTTAGAGAAAAAAATTGGTTCTATTTGGATGAGTTTAAAGAAGTTATCTAGCATCTCATGCAAATGTGACTTGTGTCTTGAGATGAAGATACATAATTAGAAGATATGATCGGTGATGGGAGACCCTCTACTTTTGTAGGGAAGTTCCATGTTTCTTTGTTTCAAGTTAGGGAATAGAGGAAGGACTTGCAGTTGTAGTTGGTCTTTGAATGCCACTATGGTGATCTCAAAACACAAGAACTTATGGAACAAGTAGACCCTTTGGTCACTCAACTCAAGAACCACAAAGAACAACTCTAAGATGTGAAAAAGTAAATTAAAGTTGTTTGTTTGATTGTTCAAAACTAGCAAGCATTGTCAAGACTAGGGAACAACTTGCACATGTGCTACATGTTCAGATGCAAATGTTGCAACAACAAGCTAAGATTGTCATTGATCTTGACCAACAGACTGATCTCCACACCAAAATTCAAAAGGCTGATGAACTATTGGATACTCTTTTCGAGTCTCTGAAGAAGCACAAGGGAAAATTTGATAGTTTCGATAAATCACAATGAAGCATTATCAAGCTGTAAAAATTGAACATTGTCATCAAAGTTGATTGGACTATAGTTCAACAAACAAGACAACTAGGCTAGGTTAGGAAAAAGTGAAATTCATTGTAGATGTAGCATGCCTACTTTTATTGAAATAGCTCTCTAAAATTCAATCCCTTGAGCAGTTCAAGTTGTATGCACTACAAGTGGTTCTAGAGTTGGCCACTTTGTTTTAAGGGTAGCATTAGGGAACACATTTTAACACTGAGAAGAAAGTGGAGGCAAGTTGGAGTTGATTCAAGGGAAGGTCAACAAGTGTGGTTGGAGCCTGTTGGTCCCTTAGTTTGAGTAAATAATGTAGTGGTGCCTGATCAACTATTGGTGCCAAGTCAACAATAGACACAATAAGATGAATCTGATGATAAGCATGACATGTAGAGTAAAGGAAAAGTGGTTGGAACAAAAAGTGGTAGAGCTTGAAGAACATGATTCCTTAGTCCAAGAAGAGGTGGTGGAGACGTAAATGTTTCATATGCATGTGAGAAGGGAGAAAACGATAGACAATAAATTCCATCAATGGGTAGCCAAGAAAGGAAAAGTTTTTGGATCTATGACCCACCTATGCGTGATGATTATAAATTGCAAAGGCCGAGATTTGGGTTGGGTTGATCATTATGGTTGGTTAGTGTTTTTGGGTTGTCATGTTATTTGTTTATCTTATGCTAGTAGCTACTATGAGTGTTGAGCATATAGGCTAGGTCTAGGCATTGTAATGCACGATGGATTTGTAAATTAGGTTGTTGAGTTGTTATTGTGATGACTAATTATTGTTGGAGACATGCATCTATTTTGGATTGAAGTAAATGGAATGACAACCTATTTTAAAATCTTGTTTGTGTGTTTTATTTATATCAATTATATTTACTTTTTGTTACTTTTAACTTCTGCTGCCATGATTGAGATTATTTATGCTTAATTTGTGGTGCCATAAGTGAATAAAGTAGATCAGTGTAATGTTAATGAAATGATGGTTAAAGTAGTTATGGTCGCACCCTCCATTTGATATGTTCTTACACTATTTTACGTTTTTCCAAACTTTACACATCATGTAAGACCTTTCTTATAATAAGTGATTGATATATGAAACCAAAATACAACACTTTTATTCAACACTTAATTTTATAATATTTGATCTTATTTAAGATGATATTTTCCTCTCTTACAAATTTTTTGAGAATTTACATTTCTAATCACAAAGGTACCAATATTCAAAGTGAAATTTTCTTATAAATTCTCAATTGTATTATTTTTCATATCTTAAATCGAACACATCATCTAAATCCTTGAAAAATGCAATCAATTCCATTTAAACTTCAATTTTCAAGTCAATTCTTGAAATTCAATTAGATCATTCAAAGAAAATAACTTACGTAACTAACCATGTGAACCTGGTTTCGAGGACACTTTGAATTTCAAAAAATAAAGCTGCGACTTCAAATTTATGGTCAAAGTTTTAATAGTGTTTTAATCGTAAATTTTTAACGAGTTTTCTTTATAACTATAGTAGGATTTTTGACAAATGGTTAGAATTACAAGTTTTAAGTTTTAATAGTTAAAATTTGTAATATGAAATTATAACAATAATAAGGAGAGTATAAATCTATTTACATTTCAAACTTTACCAATTATAAAATTCATTATGAATATTATGATTTCCATTTGAATTTGTCAAATATCTACTTACTAAAGAATAAAATTTGGTCCAAAATTAAACAACGCCTCCTAAATAAAAACGATGTTTTTTTTCTCTTATAAAGAATTGTTTAATTGTTTCCTCTTATAAAGAATTGTTTAAGAGTTTGTCATATTGTTGCCACATCACCATTTTAAGTGATTTTGCCACGTGATCATATTAAGTTATTATCCATCATTATGCTTGACTAGCCAACAATATGACACGTCATCCATGTCTCTTGATAAAATATTAATAAAAAAATCATTAAGAAGTCCGTCCATCACGAATTCGTTTTGTGTTTTGAAGCATTTGATGAGGACCGAGGACCGCTCAATTTAGAGTACTCGAGATAAACATTGAAAAGTGATAAGAAAGTCTATGTGTTATGGGTCCACCTTATTATTATATTAATGTAAAGGAGTACGTTGTTTCAAGAATGTGACTTCATTGCATATGTCACTTTAATATTTGGTAGACCTACCAAGTGGACTATTATTGAACTGTCTTCCTTTAATAAATTGGATTTTTTTTATATTAATTCTTATTAAGTTAATTGTTTACATTAGTGGTAATTGACCCATAATCATAATCATAATCAATGTATCAAATTGACCCATAATCATAAATTAAATCATGCCATATATCACATAACATATCTTGACTCAATCCAAAGTCTATACAATGTTGATGTACTCTCATGTCAATGCACACATGTGACTTCCCTATCACACTAGTCAAACCACCAATAGCAATTGTGCCTCAAGTATATCTGTTTCATGTATCATAACCATATAAAATGATAATGTCAATTACATCATACCAATTCACATTTTATACATCCATTTTTCACATAAATATTAAACAAAAATCATTTTAGAATTACCATTACGTCAAATTATAATTGATCATAATCATCATAGAGTCTAATTTTATCATCATAACACAAGTCAACAAATCAGATCATTTTTAAACAAAACGTTCTCAAATAATAAAATCCAATATGTTAAATAAGTCAAACCAAATGGGGCACTACATACACCCCCTCCTTAGAAAAAATTGTCTTGAAGCTTAAAATAAATATGGGTACTACTAACATATCTCAACTGCATCCTCCCAAGTAGCAGATTTGGGACTATAACTATCCCTCTAGACCTTTACTTGGTCTACCAAATGACATCGAAGTTTTCAAATGCGTCGGTCCAAAATGCAGATGGGTTCTGCCATAAGGCCCCCCTTTTTTGACATCTGCAAATAACTTAAGACAATAGAATGAGAAGGGTCTAAAATATAATGACGTAAAACATATACATGAAAAACATCATGCATGTGATCTAATGATGATAGTGATGCAAGACGACAAGCAACTGGTCCTTTTCTTTCAAGAATTTCAAATGGTCCCACATACTATGGAAACACTTTAGCTCCCTTGCAAAACTTAATTGATATCTTTTGCAGTCTAACTAGCAAAAATACCTTCTCTCCAAATTTGTAGCTTCTATCAATTCTATGTACATCCACATAACTCACCTTCCTAAATTTTTCTTCTTTTAATCTTCCTTTAGTCATTTTCATGTGTTCTTCCATTTCTTGGATTACTTCTAGTCCAACTAGGATTATACCCTCTAGCCTATCCCAACTAAGAGGTGCCCTACATGGTCTATTGTACAAGAATTAAATGGTGCCATCTTAATTAATCTTTGATAAGAATTATTAGAAGAAAATCCAACAAGCGGTGAAAATGTTTCCCATTGTTTTAACTTTTTGTTGATCCATTACATACATGTGCAATATGTCTTTTAGTATTTTATTTATTATTTCCGTTTGTCCACCAGTTTTCAAATGGTATGTTGTACTAAAGTTTAGTTGTGTTCCCAATGTGAAAAATTTTCCCATTGTTTTTGTTGATCCATTACATACATGTGCAATATGTCTTTTAATATTTTATTTATTATTTCTGTTTGCCCACCAGTTTTCAAATGGTATGTTGTACTAAAGTTTAGTTGTGTTCCCAATGCCTCTTGAAAACTTGTCCAAAATCTTCCCATAAATATTGATCCTCTATTTAAAATCATCTTCTTTGGAATTCCATGCAATCTTCTTATCTCATTTATAAACACTCTTACCATCTCTAATGCTTGATAAGTAGTCTTTATTAGAATAAAATGTGCATTTTTGGTCAAAGTGTCAACTACTACAAATACATAATCGATTCTTCTTTACGTCATAGGTAATCAAACTATAAAATACATAAAAAACACTTCCCATTTCGATTCTTATATGGAATGTAGTTGTAATAATCCTACTGGGTGTTGATGCTCGACTTTCACTTGCTGACATTCATACATATAACTACATAATTAACTATGTCTCTTTTCATGCCATTACAAAAGATATTTACTCATGAATGAGCCATATAAATTTCTCTATGAGCTTCTTGTTGAGTACTCAATACACCCTCAAAATTTCATGAAATTCGAGGTACCGGTTCTAATTTTGTCGCAAGTTGTTTGCATTCATCAGCTTTGAAAATGTTGTGTTTCCTTGAATTTCTTTGATTTTGCTTAAATTTGGTTTTCTTTTATCAATTGAACAAGTAAATAAATCCTGGACTAAAACCAAAGTATCCACAACCATATTAAAAGGATGATCGACCGAGTAATAGAAGCCTAAAACATGTAAATATTTAGAAAAATACTCTCGGGTGATTTGGGCTGATGCACGAATCAGGTAAGATGGAGACTGCGTGTTTTAATAAAATTTCCAAAGGTTATCATAACCACCCAATGATCAATGACCCCATTGGGCATCTGGTTGTTCACCACATCAATGCACACATAACCTTTTCCCCGCATCTCCCGATGCGATCATCGGGTGAAGGTCAAATCCCATAGGTAATTTCACCAATAAAACCTAAGTTTGAAGCTTCAGGGATCAATTAGTACCCACCGTTTGATCAAATTCATCATCCAATATTAGTTATCCATGATCAATAAAGAGGAATCCTTTTGCGAGTTTTAGAGTGCCATGCAATATGTCATGTGTCGGTCGTACCATTTCCATGTCATCATCCAAACACTTCCCTTGTCATAATTTGTGATTGGTGATCGAAACATCATATGCCAAGTGGCATCAACACATCATCATCCATACTAAAGCTTGGAATTCCATGTCACACCTCAAGTTTCATGCTCATCAGTCATTGGGGGGTTTTGTAGTGTTGGTTTTTCATGTTATATAATTCTTGCGCCGATCAACCAACAACCTATGGACCTGTCAGCCATCAACCGGTTTGGCTTACTCTTTCCTCCAACACTCTCAATCACCTCACCTAATGGTCGATAGGTTTCCTACCTCATATTCTACTAGATGTCGAATTAAATGAACAAACACATATAAACCATCAATTTTGTGCTATGATGGTGCGTTTCCCTCCTCACGCTCGTGGAACTACTAACATGTCACCTCACTCACCAACCAATCTATTTCCACATGTTGACCTAGTTACATGTCATTTTTCCATGTCACTACCGCCTTCACTCAACGCCCGATAGACTCCTACTTGCATAATGTTAACCATCTGATCGAAAAGGACAATCTAATCTGGGTCGTTGCATTTCTAATCTTGTACTTTTTTTCACCTTGTGACTAAAGTGGGTCCTTTGATGCATCAAAAAATGACTCCTTGAACCAGGTATCGACATGTTCTCTCTCAATGCCCACTGGCTCTCCACGTCACTCTCAAATGCGCATAGCCGACATCACCTTTGTACGAATATGAAAACTTATATTCAGATTAACATTGTTTTTGAGTTGTGCATTAAAGATTGATGGCACCTGAACTCGACCAAACAACTGTTCGCCAAGTAAACGGATTCACAAAACCGTCGATGGTCATGTCTGCACATCAATTCAGTCATGAAATGTTGGTGTTGGTACTACCACTACATTAAATTCCATTACTATTCGAATATTTCTCCCATGGCTTCAAGATTTAATTATTAAAATCACATTCTCTCTGAAACTTATTGCATTGTTTGTTTGAGTCGAGTGTGTTATCAATTGAGTGCATTCATGTTTTCATCTTTCTTTCTAACAAATTGAAGCCAAAAAAATTGTTTAACTCTAGTGTAGAAGGATCCAATTGACCAATAATTACATAGTGAAAGACTGTTGTTAGGTAAGCTTTTCTCCTGAAAGTATCGACGTTGCTTGGTACAATTATGTTATGTTGTGCAGTATATAGTTTTGGGAGTTTTAAGGGGATTTTTTTTAATCATAAAAGTTTGGATGTAGACACGATGCCTCCTAGAAAATATCCCATGCAGAGGACACCCAAGAGGCCAAGGACATGGTCTGGTGATGCTGAGGCCAGTTCTAGTTCTACACCTGCACGAGCGGTAGAATCCCTGACGACCAAAAATACAAAACCCCTTATCATGTTTCCCCAAAAACATATCTCCAACCTAGTACCACTATTTTGGGACACCAAGCCTTGCACAGGGAGCAAAACTTCCACATAGGTGCAAATCCTTCCTGGAACGATTTTTCTCAAAATTTAACAATGAAGACTACCCTAAATCTACTTCATATAGTGACCTACAACTTAGGGAAGTAAATGATGCAGTTTTTCCAACAATAAAGAGGTCCATGCTACATTTTGTCACTTCTAGGCACCTGTCATGCCTTGTATAGAACTGATGGAATGGGTCATTAGTCACACCAAATCCCAGTATTGTAAAATTGTGAAAGAATAGAGAGAATGTAGAGGTCCCTTCCTCCCTCAGGATATGGATATTTTCTACAAACTTCCAGACCTCGATGATTCCCTTACCAAGGATTTCATGATTTCATTATATGAACATTATGACACCAATAAAATATTGAAAATTTGGTGGAAGGAAGACAAAATATTCGTCAAGCAATCTACCGGTAGGTATGCCATCTCTGGGTTGAGGGAACCATACATGTATGTTATTATCATGTTGTGTAGATTGTATGGAAAAAGAGATTGCTCCTAGTTCTCAGAATTTTGTTTACCTTCGGATTATTATGTGGAAATTTGGGGTAGGAAATTCAATCTGGGAGATATCATATTTAAGAAATTGAATCTGAAAATTCCTCAAACACAGTTCCCAAAAGCTAAAGGCCTCCCATGTTCCACATGGTCTCATTTCTCTTCAATGTGTTTTGTGCATATAACACTTTCCCTAGGATTTCATTGAGTTGGAAGATTTGTGAACCACCTGTCCATGTGTATTTTAACATGCTCTAGGAAAATAGGTACAAAAGGTTTTATCCCCAAATTTGTGACTTTTTCATTCCTAGGATCTATTTTCTTGTATTTGAACAAGAGTGTCCTAGACTATCCAAGCAAGAAAAAAATATCTTAAATTGCATATGGAACTAGTACTTTGAGGAGAAACACAACTACTTAAGGATTTATGGAGCCATTAGCCTGGCACATCTATTACCTATGTATGTACCCGATATATTGTTTACTGGGGAAATTTATTATCAAGTTATCATGCAAGTATTCAATGCCACCCTTGTGAAGGATAAAAAGAGGTTGTTTATCCCCTATAAATTTCAAATAGGTTATTGTGTGTTCAAAGATGCCAATAATGCCAATAAAGAAGGCTAGGTACACTTAGAATACAAATTCATGGTAGGGAGGTATAGAAAACATGATCCCAAAGGACTAGTTCCAAAGCATGCAGAGCAAGTGGTATTGACTTGGCCATATGCTTATGAAAAGTGGGAAGAAGAAATGTTCACTGAAAATTCCCAAGACTGGAAAGAGGTAGAGAGTAGAAGGGACAACCCAAATATAACCTTCTTTTCCTCTCTACCTGTTGAAGCCGCCTTCTTCTAAATAAGTGAGATGTTATATTTAAGCCCAAATAAATCTAGTTTCGGGAGTTCACTTGTTTTGCGACATTTTCCACTGTCCTTAGTGTCCTAACATGTGAAGTGGCGATAACAGTTTTAAAAATTTACCCAGGTTAGTGTCAGGAGTAAGTCACTTTAAACCCTAGTTAAGCATGGTCGGGGTTTCGTGACTCGACGATTGCTCTCCCAAAAGGAAATACCCTCGTAGCTCTGACTCGCGAAGTCGCGATATTCATTAATTAAGCATGGATTAATTGAGAACTTAAGATAGGTCACGAATATTTAACTAAGTCGCATCATCGCGATTTCGGGTTTTGGGGGCTCAAAGGCTAGGAGTGAAAGCTTTCGATATGGTGAACTCCGGAAAAGGGGGATTAAAGACTAAAACACACTTAATTAAAGGAGCTAAGCTGGATTAATTGACGCATTAAGCAACCTTTAACACGCACCATCTACGGAGTAAGTTTAAATGTTTTTGCGTTATTTCATGTTATGAATCGTCAAACATTTATGGCATTTATTTGAACTATGGTGAGGTGACAGATAGTAGGATCTCGCTTTTACTTCTAAATTTTTCTTTTAAGTGATTTGACTGTTCTGTTCGCAAGGAGACCAGGGGTTTAAATGACTAAGATAAAGATATTTTCCTTCATTTTTTTCAGTTCTCATTTCTATTTACGTGCAGAGCCATTTTACCAAGTTAACCGTTGTTTTCAATTTTCAAATCTTTTCGACAGGTGGCTCAGTTGCAGGTTTCACTCTCATGGCTCCACGAAAAATGCCCAAGTCAGCTGCCGAGACTTCAGGTCAGGGTTAAGACGTTGTTTCTGATACCTCGCCCCGAAGTATTAATTCTATCAAGACATGGTCATACGTTTCCAACATCCTGCAATCCGAGTCGATAAATTGTTCGGATGATTCCAACGACAATGAGAAGGATGATTTATCAACCAAATACAAAATCGTCACTCAAGCAGAGATGCACAAAATAGCGGTGAGGCCCCAACTTCTTCCCTATTGTGATATGATCAGGTGGGTGCTGGACCATGTGGACATCCTGACTAGGACGATTATCAGTGAACAGAAGGTGATGATTAGTACCTTCCGACCAGAACATTTGCGGGCAATGTATAAACTGTCACCCACACTGAAACTTACTCACAACGCCGAATTCCTAGAAGGCTTTAAGAAGAAGTAGTGCGAGCAGTATGCAAAAAGTTTGTCCGATCTGATCAAAGATTGGGTCTCACACCCCGCAAAATTCAGGGTTGATTCCAATGGGATCTATTCAATCTCTTCCTTGGAGCCACAGTTCAAGTACATAGCGATGATGACTTGCAGGTTGTATGGGAAGGAAGATACTGCCCATTTTTTTCTCCCATTTGTGCCACTCATTCATACAATCGCTGAGGGTTTCTTCTTCAAGTGGGCCAAACTGTTGTCCGACAGTATGACCAGTCAAATTACTGAATATCGAGCACAGAGGGCGAGTAAGAAAGAAACTCCGTTCTTTATGTCTGCTTACATCATGGATGCCATATGCTTCATGACACCCTTCCCACTGATGAACTGGAGCTGGGATCCATCTAATACAGAGCCTATCCATGTCTACCACTCGAAGCTTTGGGAGGATAAGGCCAAAGAATTCATCTATGAGATCTTCAACTGGGTAATGGTGCCATTGCATGTCACCATTTTTGGCCAACCACCTCTTAGGATGTCAGATAGCATCGCAACCAGCCTAAGAAGCATGGCAGATTGGTATCTAGAGGCATAATTTTTGTATATCAGGGTTTTTGACACCTCTGTCCCTCCATATGCTCTCCCACTATTCCTGCTAGATAAGCTATTATGACGTGAGATCGCCATATAGACTGTGCTTAGCCGAATAAGAAAAGAGCTCAAGGGAGTATCGAAAAAGGTATGGCCACCCTTCCCTATTCGTATTGGTGCATATTCCTTGTTAAATTTTGGCCACGCCAAAGCTAAGGCTATGAATTTAGAAGAAATGAAGCTGGTGGATATTGAGTTCAAGAAACATGACCCTAGTAGGGTTGTGAGCAATCACCTGGCGAGTTGCAGCCTGAAGAGGTATGAACACAAGGATTCTCCTCATGATGAAATATTCCAGGGCGCGAGGTCCTTCGTTGGAGTCCTAAGTCGGATTCAAGCCCTGCCACCCAAATATATGGATGAATTTTTGAAATTCCAAGAGCACCAACGGAGTTGTCTCCCCTAGATTTTATAGGGTGAAGCCCCAAAGCTTCCAGTTACAAAGAAGATGGGAGCCAAAGGTGCAAAGGACTCGAGTCCTAGCGGGGAGAAGGACCAGGGGAAAACAAGGGAGGATGGAACCTCAGAGCAAGGAGCCGAAGTCCCCCAAAAGCAGGAAGGAAACCCCGAAAAGGGTACGCAAGGAAAGTAAGCCCAAGGCCAAGCAGAGATACATTTGCAGGGATTGGGCGATTCACTTTCTCTAATGTCAAACAAGACGGTTACAGAGGTCACCCCGAAACAAACATCCAAGGAAATTGGCAGTCCAATTTCTATTATCACACCCTTACAGTTCACAAAGGGGAATCTTGATATGGGGTGGATTTTTAATGAAGAACTGACACCTATTTCTGTAGAGGAGCTGCCTCCTAACAAATTTTTCTTTGACAAAAAAATAAAGGCCGTGGTGAGGCAAGGATTATATCAAAAAGAGGGCGTAATGGCTAAAAAATTTAAAATCATGACAGATGGGAAGGCCGTGAAAGAGGGAGAATTCACAGAGGAGATAGTCGAGACACTAGAGGCTTATGCTACAACCAATCAGTACTCAGTTTGGACTTTGACGGCCCAGTTGAAATGAAAGAACCTCTTGATCAGTAAATTGGAAGCTAAAGTGGCTACTGTTGAAGCAAATGTCAGGGGCGAGGTGAGCAAGAGCCTTGAGGAAGCCCAAACAACCGACCTGCATGAAATCGAGAAGCTCAGGTCTCACCTCGAGCAGGTGCGCCAGTCGGCACAGACTAGACAAACACAGGTAAGCCAACAGGGGGAAAAAATTATAGAGTTGCAGTCAAAATTGGAGGTGCCCGAGAGCCAAATTGTAGACATAAAAGTGTTCAGATCACAGGCAAAACCTGCTGGTAAAGGTAGGAACCATTCCAAACCATTTCTGGATGATAGATCAAATATTAGAAAATATTTCTTCGAGAGAAAGAGAAGCCGGGGCAACACGGGTCGCTTTCCAAGATGCTTTTATAGCTATGACGAAGATAGAGACGGTCGACAAATCAAAATTATCCATCACAGAACAAGCCAGAGGTAATATCTTACTGAAGATCTAGTAGCAGAATATATCAGAAAGAAAGGGGAGAGATAATGAAGTGAAGAATTCTTGTGAGGAAACATTCTCTTTGATAAGTAAAATTTTGCTAGACCTTGATAAGGAAAGCAGTGCTGGGACACTGGGAAAAATCAATATAGCTAAACATTTGTTGGAAATCCAAGAAAACATGGAGAAGCAACAAGTGGAGATATCCTAGATTAGCCAGGTCGATATGGTCCAAGTGAACAAATGGCTAGTACAGCCAAATTTACAATTATGCTCCATCGTCACAGAGGACTGACAAGTGGGAAAATTTTTGCCATAGATGGCGAAGAGTTGTTACACTTTTGAAGCAAGCAACCAAGTAGATCCTTCCAGGTTGATAGCCTAGTTGGTGGAGAGGTGCATCATTTGCATCGAGCAGGCGAAGGGGCAGGTTTCCGGTGCTAAATAATGACAGATGTCTACCTGTTCTATCTCTAGAGCCCGAAGGGCAGGGAAAGGATGGTGCTCTACCCTTACTAGGGAAGGAAAATAGGAGGAGATGAAACACTCCAATTTCCCATTTGTAACTAACAATTTTCCAAAATGATCGAAGTTCCAGAGGTTCTGAAGTTTGTTGAAATAGAAGAAAGATTGTAATAGAAAAGGCTTTTTTTTTGGGCCATGAATAGGTTGTAATAGAAAATGTTCTCTTAAGCGAAGATTAATACAAAGTGGATTGAAGACTCCATATTTCGTCAAGATTGAGTTTTGTGTTTTTTCCTCTGTATATTCATGCTTCATGTATTTTTACATATATGTCTTTGATGAATGTTCTAGCTACAATTTAGTATAACTTCTACTCTGGTGATTCAGGTTCTAGGCATCTAGTTATTTATAGTTTTTCCTCTGTATCAGCTATTTGCAGGTACAAGACCTGTGAATGATTGAGATCTCTACTTTATATGCTTTCATCAAGGTACTCCTGTCTTTTCTTCTTCTGCCACAGCATGGGATTCCTTTGGAATTGATGCCCCACAGTTGTTGACAGCTCTATGTTTTCACACTTGGTTTCAAGATTTCAAACTCAGTTACGGAAAACGACCTTCGTTTTCATTAAACCCTTCGACTGGCTTCATTGAATTTTCCTTGTACAATCTAAATATTGAGACAAGCACTTTAAAGCATCCACCTCCCTTAAAGTTCTGTTCTCCCCATGACTGTACCCGTCATAAGACAACCCAATATCGAACCCAGTCTAGAAAATCAAACCAACATCACTTTAAATATTTTCCATACCATACTCAAGACCAGCACCACTCGGACAGAGCTCGAACCTTCA
>JZKD02S0658680.1:13525-29846 GCA_000966675.3 Picea glauca
CTTTTCTTTCACTCTTTTTAGATGCTTAGACTCTACACTTTATAGCCTTAAGTGTAGACTCAGGAACAACATCTTTCTGGCACCGTTGCCAGTGATGGAGAATCATAGTCACTTTCCCCTGAGAAAACGACATTTTCAAGTTTTGGTTTTTGATAGTGAACAAAGAGAGAACACCTTGTTAAGGATAAACCTTCATCATTCACTTGGCGAATCCACTCTTAAAGCAAGTTGGCATCCTTTCTGAAGAACACCATACAAAACCCAGATCCCAAACAGACACCGCTAGTTTTCGACCCTAAAAAAATATTAAGACCAAAGGGTATTTTTAAACAAAACATGGTTGCATATCAACCCAAGTCTAATCAGTATCAAGATAAGACCTCTTTCAAAACTTCATCCTCGAGAGAGCTTCCTCTTAGGAAAATATCTGACAGTGCCGTCAAAACCGAGATCTCTCTGACTACCTCTTACGTTACAAGGGGCGACACACCTGCCTTGAAGCCCATCCCTATCGATATCCCATCGACTCTGAATTTAAACCCCTCCATCACTCAAGGCCTGGAAGAGGCTTTAATGAACACGGATTTGACACCGGTGGGTTCTCCCATTTACATATCCTGCAAGTCTGAGGAGCCGAGTCCACGGATACCTTCTTCTCCTTTTTAATCCTTCATCTCCCTTGGTAAAAAGTTTCCTAATTTCTCCCTTTTCCACCCCGAGGAAGCTAGAGATTCGCTTTACATCTTCACCAACCCTCTTTATAACGCACTGATTTCCTCTCCTAGGTTATCCATGGCCGCCACCGGAGGAACAGGGGGAATAGGAGGTCAAGGCTAGCAACCGCCTCCTAGGGTTTTCACCAAAGTAGCCTCGAGATACGCCCCCTTGGTCCTTCCCGTACCTCTCCATGATTTACCTGAAAACTATAAGAAAAACTTACTCAAGTTCACAGGAGAAGGGGCTCTAATTGCAGCCGAGCATATCAATTTTTTTGATCAATTTGATGATATTCTAGGCCTCAAGCATGAGGATGTGTATTCTCGATTATTTGTCCAAACCTTCGAAGGACAGGTAAGAACTTGGTTTTGGAGCCTGCCCCCAGGTTCAATCATATCCTACGATGCGCTAGAAGACCTCTTTCTCAAACAATGGGGCGAAAGAAAGGATCATTTATACTATTTGACCGAGTTCAGGTCTTTAAAGAAAAAAGGATTTGAAACTATTATGGAATTCATCCAAAGGTTTAACAAGTTGTATAATAAGATCCCTGCTAAAGTTAAACCGTCTCAACCCGTCACCAAAGTAACTTTTGCAGGAGATTTTGAACGCGATTTTGATCTACTATTAAGAGAAAGGAGAGGGGCCTACCTAACCCGAATGCAGGATGACGCTGTGGAAATTGAGTCAAACATGATGGATTCGAGTAAATTAAAAATGAAAATTGAGGCGAGAAATAGGGAAACTAGACGTCTCAGAGAACAAGCAGGTCCCTCTGGATCTGGAAGATCCTCAGATGACAAAATGGATGACATGGCTAGGATAATAAAATAAATTTCAAACAAAATCTCGAGAACGAAGCTAGATCAATCCAAAGGGATCAATTTATTAAGAGAGATTTAAGGAGAAACCCCAATCCTCAGTTCCAACCAAGACAAGTTAAAAATGAAGACCGAAAGATCCAAGCACCTCTGAAAAATGAAAATTTTATAGGGGGAAATGATATGCAAGAGTTTGAAGACTTGGAAGAAGACGTAAACAACTTAGGCGACGATTGTGTACAACCTCACTTGACCAAAGAAGATTATGGGAAGTCCTTGAACACGGAACAATCATTGGTCGAAGATGGAAATGATGTTGATGACTTCGCTTACCAAGGAATGGATGAACTCCAGCACAGGTACATTCTGAGACCTAGAATCAAACCTGTGTCAACTGCGCAACCCAAGAAAATTTTGCCTAGGGGCGAAATATATGAGCCCGTTGAGAAAGAGATCGCAATGAGAAATAACATAGGGGTAGATTCGCAGAATACTAACGTAAAAGGGGTTGAAGCCCAAGTGAGAGAACATAAGGCAGCTGAAATGCAGACACCTGAAACCAAAAACACTGAAATTAAAACAGTGCTACTAAATAAAATGGATCAGAAGGAGCCCGAGTTTTTGGCCAAGGAAATGGATAAAACCGTGAGAGTTTTCTTCCTAGAAAGCGAGATAAAAAAGATAAAGATACCCATACCTTTGGTCAAGTTGGCAAAGAATCCTGTGTACCGAAAATAAATAACCAAGATGATAAATTTTTCAGATCTAGAGAGTCACTCCAATGTGATAAATCTGGAAGATGACAAGCCTAATATCACTTTCGGTCCAGATTTTGAAGGTGCCAGAGATAACGTCACCCCTTTCTATATTACCCTGAAGGTGCACGATCTACTGTTGCATAATTGCATGCTGGACTCTGGGGCCTCTCATAACATAATGCCAAAATCTATTATGGATAGACTAGGCCTTGAAATCACCATACCCTATAGAGATCTTTACTCATTCGATTCAAGGAGAGTTAAGTGCATGGGCATGATCAAATATCTAGTAGTCAACCTCGCCCAGATTCTGGAAAAAAACATCCTAATGGATGTTGTTGTCACCGATATAACCCCAAAGTATGGTTTACTATTATCTAAATCTTGGGGAGCCAAGCTCGGGGGATCCCTTCAGCTGGATATGACCTATGCCATAGTCCCTATTTTTGGTGGACAGTTCACACGGTTATACAGAGAAATACGTTTGGTATATACGGTAAGCGATCCACAGAATCCTAACAATTACCTAGTTTACATCGCCGATCAAGACCTGGGAAATTATATTTTGTCCTTTGAAGATACTGAAGAAAGTTGTGTAGAAGAAGGTGACACCGATGAAATCGGAACCGAAAGGACAACTAAAAATATGCACAACACTGGGACTTGGAAAATGTTCTTTGATGGAGCTTCATCGTGTGACGGAGTGGGTGCGGGAGTGCTTTTCATCGCACCTGAAAATGAATTCGTCGTCCCTTTATTCTACAGGCTACAATGGGACGTAGACTACACAAACAACGTTTGCGAATATGAATCTCTAGTCCTGGGTCTGGAAGCTGCCAAGAAGCTGAACATAAGGAACTTAGAGGTCTATGGAGATGCTAAACTAATTGTGAAGCAGGTAAACTAACAATATCAGGCCAAGCACCCGAGACTAAGGTCTTATAGAAATTGCATTTGGGATCTAATGGAAAATTTCTTTTCATCGGTAAAGGTTCATTTCATCCCACAAGTCGAAAACCAACAAGCCAATTCACTGGCCAAAGTAGCTTCGACTTTCGTACCTCGTACTGCTTTCAAATTAAAGTACTACATAGAGGTAAGGCACAGACCATCCATACCAAACAACACACAACACTGGAAGGTCTTCAAGAGTGACAAATAGATCAGAAAGTTCCTGGAAATGGTGGGTGATTTCTCTGAAACCCACATTTACCAGGAGAACCAAAAAAATCATGCCTAGATTATGCAGAAAGGGGAGGAGCCTCAGGAGTTCCGAGAAAAAATTGCAAATCATCGCCTGCTAGTGTTAAAAAGTAATCAAATCCCTAAGGGCCTGATACCTCTGGGAAGGTTGTTTGATCAAAACGACATGCCTCTGAAGTCCACCTTGCATCCCCAACCGGAGGAGGTCGAATACTGTGACGTGGGCACCACCAAAGAGCCTAGAATAGTGAAGCTGTCAAAGTACATTCCTCCTGAGGTAAAAAGAAAGTATAAAGACTTACTCAAGCGGTATAAAGATGTCTTTGCATGGTCTTATAAGGAGCTCAAAACCTATGATACCTCGGTAATCAAGCACAAGATACCTTTGAAACCTGGTGTTAAGCCCTTCAGACAGAAGCTCAGACAAATCAACCCCATTTTGCTGCCTGTGGTCGAAAGAGAAGTGAAAAAGCTGTTAGATGCGAAAATTATTGTACCTCTTAGGTACTCTCATTGGGTGGCGAACTTAGTCCTGGTTAGGAAAAAAAGCAGGGAGATTAGGCTGTGTGTAGACTTTAGAAATCTAAACAAGTCCTCCCTCAAAGATAACTATCCTCTACCCAAAATGGATCATGTTTTGGAAAAAGTAGTCAGGGTAAATAGGATGTCAATGATCGATGGGTTTTTCGGTCATAATCAAATTGCCGTAAATGAACATGATAAAGAAAAAACAACTTTCACCACCCTTTGGGGCACATTTATGTATGACAAAATGCCTTTTGGTCTGATGAACGTAGGTGCTACCTTCCAACGCGCTATGGACATAGCTTTTATCGGTGAAAAAGATAAATTCGTGGTTATCTACCTCAACGACTTGATTGTCTTTTCCAAATCCAATGAAGACCATCTGCTGCACCTAAGGCAAACATTTGAAAAATGTCGAAAATTTGGTTTTTCTTTAAACCGCAAGAAGTCTCACTTCACTATACAGGAAGGTAAACTCTTGGGCCACATTGTATCCTGGAACAGAATCAAAATTGACCCTAAAAGGGTGGAAGCTATAGACACCATAAATATTCCTTGGAATATAAAAGAAATTCAGTCATTTTTAGGAAAAATAATTTTTTTGAGAAGATTTATCCCAAACTTTGCTGAAATCATGAAATTGATCACAGGTATGCTCAAGAAGAACAATGAAGTGAAATGGATGGCGAAGGCTAAAGCGTCATTTGCACGCATCAAGAAAGTTATCAACGAAGCACCCATATTAGCAAGCCCTGATTACCTAAAGGATTTCCTAATTTTCTCATTCACCTTCGAACACACAGTGGCGACAGTACTCCTCCAAAATAATGAAGAGGGTTTTGAGCAACCAATAGCCTTATTTAGTAAAAGTCTTAGAGATGCTGAACTGAGATATGATATAATGGAGAAACAAGTGTATGATATGGTTAAGGCTTTGAAGGCTTTTAGAACTTACCTGCTACACTCCAAGGTAATCGCATACGTTCCCACCAGTTCTGTGAAGGATATATTGGTCCAGCCTGATAGTGATGGTAAAAGGGGTCGGTGGCTCGCTAAAATCCAAGAGTTCGACCTAGAGGTAAAACCGATGAAACTAGTAAAGGGACAAGGTCTGGCTAAGCTCTTGTCCGAATCAAATTTTAGAGTGCTCAAAATAAATAACCTGGAAGGATATGAGGGACAGGGGGATGTAAACAAGCCCGATGACCAAATAACGATCTCCAGAATCGAAGAGAAGTTTGTCTTATCAGATTGGTATAAAGATATAGTGGCCTACCTACTGACCTTGAAATGGCCTAGCAATCTATCTCCATCTAAGGCCAAGACACTGAAGTTGCATGCCTTGAAGTACTGCATATCTGAAAGTCAACTATATTGGAAGGACCCCTTATGTTTCCTACTGGTTTGTTTGGTAGAATTAGAAATAGAGGGGGTCATAAGAGAATTCCACGAAGGTGTGTGCGGAGGGAATCACGCCTGGAGGGAAACAACTTATAAAATCCTGAGGGTAGGATATTATTGGCCTAAAATTTTCTCAGAGGTCAACATCAAAGTCAGAGCCTGCAACCCTTACTAGTTGTTTACAAGAAAATAAAAGTTCCCAGCGCTACCTCTGGTTCCTGTCAAAACTAAAGCCCCTTTTCAACAATGGGGGTTAGATTTTATAGGTGAAATCAACCCACATTCCAGCGCTCAACACAAATGGATCCTCACCACCATAGATTATTTCACCAAATGGGTGTAGGCTATTCCCACTAAGAAGGTGACCGATTCGATGGTGATAGATTTCCTAGAAGAGAGCATACTATCCAAATTTGGCTTTCCCCAAAAAATAGTGACGGATAATGCCCAGGCGTTCAAGTCTATGGATATGGTTAGTTTCTGCCAAAAATATAACATCGTATTGGACCACTCCACAACATATTACCCTCAAGGTAATGGGTTAGCTGAATCATCAAATAAGAGTTTGATTACCATAATTAAGAAGGTACTGAGCAAAAACAAAAGGTCTTGGCATGTACACCTAAAATACGCCTTATGGGCAAACCGGATAGGTATGAAGAAATCCATTGGTACTTCTCCTTTTCAAATGGTGTATGGGACTGATGTGGTTTTACCTATAAATTTGGTGCTCCTTGTAATGAAGCTCTGGCAAGATGAGAGAGAACATCCAAATCACGTTACCAGAAGAATAAATCAGCTGATTAAGGTCCAACAACACAGGACCGAGGTAGATGCAAGGATGCAGAAATACCAGGATGACATGAAAGTGCTATTCGATCGTAAAGACAAAAATAGGGATTTACTCCTGGGCGATTTGGTTTTGAAATGGGATGCCAGAAGGGAAGATTCGACAAAACATGGTAAATTTGACCATATCTGGTACGGACCGTTCAAAGTCTCAGCTTATGAAGGGAATAATTCATTCCTGTTAGAGAATTTGGATGGTGTGACTCTCAAAACCCCTGTCAATGGGCGTTATTTAAAGCACTATATGCAATAAATCTGTTCTAGACTTCCATTGTATATACCAGTTTGTTTTTTCTTTTCTTTTCATAAATTTTTTTGGTAAGTTCACTTTCATCTTGAATAAAACAGGTTGTTGATTTCCTATAAGTAGAGACATAATTTTTGACACCCAGAATCCCATAAATCCTGAAGACCTGATACTCTTCATGTTGTTTCATGCATGGCTCTGAATTACAGCCCAAACTGTGAAAGGAGAAAGGGACAGTCAGGTATCCGAAAATCAACCCTCCCAAAACAGGTGATAAAGAATATTTTTTCAAGAAGAAGATGAAGTGGTAAGGAAAAGAGATGAATTTCCGGAGTATCTGGGTTTTCAAATGAATATCATTTTAAACGTAGTAGTAGTATCACAAGTATGATGTGTCCACCTGAGTCAGGATTGCATAATAACATCCGGTTTTTTGGGGGTCCATGGCCTACTCACTTTCCCTTTTTCATCCTTGACCCTTTCTCCTTCATCTTTGACACCTGCCCATACCATCCACAGAGGAAAATAGTTTCTTCTTCCATTTGGGAAAATAGCGAGTGTCTCCGAAAGTAAATTGGTCTTCATAGTTTCTCGGTCCCCTGCTGAACAGGGCCATGCGTGGGCAGACCTTAATTCTCTTAAGTCTTTCAACAGTTTTCAAATGGTTAAGTCTTTCTCAAAATAAGGTCCCTGGAAATGAGTTTCCTCCTTTGTTTTCTGTGAGCTAGGGCGTTGTGAAGGATAAGGGAAAGTTGGTCCAGAGCACTCAAAGAAAGTTGACAGGGCTATATTGGGAATTTTACGCAGATACCACCCCCGGTATTACTTATACAATTTGATTTCCCCCACATCAGTTTCCAAAAAAAATAAAAAAATATAAGACTGATGGTGAAAGGAAATTCAAAATTGATTGCTCCCATCTATTCCAAAGATATGATGAAAGGAAATTCATAAAATGATTGCCCTCATCTCAGCATTTAAATGCATAATTACCCTTTGAAGTGGTGAAAGGAAATTCAATAAAGGGTACAAGGAAACTTCACCAGGGTACTGAACAGGCTCGTTGGCAGTGAAGCAATGTCTCAAGATATTTGTAAGGCTGTCATACATAAAGCATACTATGATATGGTAGTTAGCTTTCTCGAAACTGGATCTACACCTCAGGTTCGTTGCAGGTCTCCCTGATCAAAATCATGAATTATACTTTGTTTTGATGCAAGACAAAACCACAGGACCTGTTGAGTTTCCTAAGATTTGTTTGGACCGCCTTGGGAAGACCCGCTTTCAGTGTCGAGGAAGGGAGAGTTATCATGGACCGTAGATGATCTTAGAAATCATTTTGGGTTTGAAAGCTATCCATAATTCAATTTGGAACCTCAAGGTTCTCTCTGTATCCTCTTTCTCAACCAGTTTCTCTGAAGAAAATTGATGACTCCATTTATCCATATAGGCATTCGGTCTACTTTTCTTCTCGTCCCATGAGGAGACGAGATCCCTAGTTGGAGCCGATGTTGAAGCTGACTTCTTCTAAATAAGTGAGATGTTATATTTAAGCCCAAAAAGCTAGTTTTGGAGTTTGCTTATTTTGCAACATTTCCCACTGTCCTTAGTGTCCCGACGCGCGAAGTGGCGATAACAGTTTTAAAAGTTTACCCAAGTTAGTGTTAGGAGTAAGTCACTTTAAACCCTAGTTAAGAACTGTTGGGGTTTTGAGACTCGGTGATCGCTCTCCCAAAAATCAATACCCTCGTAGCTCTGAGTCGCGAAGTCGCGATATTCATTAATTAAGCATGGATTAATTGAGAACTTAAGACATATCACGAATATTTAACTAAGTCGCATCATCGCGATTTCGGGTTTTGGGGGCTCAAAGGCTAGGAGTGAAATATTTCAATATGGAAAACATTTAAAAGGGGGATTAAAGAGTAAAACAAACTTAATTAAAGGAGCTAAGTTGGATTAATTGAGGCATTAAGCAACCTTTAACATGCACCGTCTACAGAGTAAGTTTAAATTTTTTTGTGCTATTTCATGTTATGAATTGTCAAACATTTATGGCATTTATTTGAACTACGATGAGGTGACAGATAGTAGGATATCGCTTTTACTTCTAAATATTTATTTTAAGCGATTTGAATGTTCTATTCACAAGGACACTAGGGGTTTAAATGACTAAGATAAAGAGATTTTCCTTCATTTTTTTCAGTTCTCATTTCTATTTATGCACAGAGCCATTTTACCAGGTTAACCGCTATTTGTGATTTTCAAATCTTTTCGACAAGTAGCTCAGTTGCATTTTTCACTCTCATGGCTCCACGAAAAATGCTCAAGTGAGCTGCTGAGAGTTTAGGTCAGGGTTCAGATGTTGTTTCTGATACTTCGCCCTGAAGTATTAATTTCATCAAGACATGGTCATACGTTTCCAACATCCTGCAATCCGAGTTGATAAATTGTTTAGATGATTCCAGCTACAACAAGAAGGACGATTTATCAACCAAATACAAAATCGTCACTCAAGAAGAGATGCACAAAATAGCGACGAGGACCCAACTTCTTCCCTATTGTGATATGATCAGGTGGGCATTGGACCATGTGGACATCCCGACCAAGATGATTATCAGTGAACAGAAAGTGATGATTGGTACCTTCCGACTAGAACATTTGTGAGCAATGTATAAACTGTCACCCACATTGAACCTTACTCACAATGTCGAATTCCTAGAAGGCTTCAAGAAGAAGGAGTGCGAGAAGTATGCAAAAAGTTTTTCCGATCTGATCAAAGATTGGGTCTCACACCCTGCGAAATTCAGGGCTAACTCCAATGGGATCTATTCAATCTCTTCCTTGGAGCCACAGTTCAAGTACATAGCGATGATGACCTGCAGGTTTTATGGGAAGGAAGACACTACCCATTTTTTCCTCCCATGGGTGCCACTCATTCATACAGTCGCTGAGGGTTTCTCCTTAGACTAGGCCAAACTGTTGTCCGACAGTCTGACCAGTCCAATTACTGAATATCGAGAATAGAGGGCAAGTAAGAAAGAAGCTTCGTTCTTTATCTCTACTTACATCATGGATGCTATTTTCTTCATGAAACCCTTCCCACTGATGAACTGGGGCTAGGATCCATCTAATACAGAGCCTATCCATGTCTACCACTTGAAGCTTTGGGAGGATAAGGCCAAAGAATTCATCTACGAGATCTTCAACTGGGTAATGGTGCCATTGCATATCACCATTTTTGGCCAGCCGCCTCCCAGGATGTCAGATAGCATCGCAACTAGCCTAAGCAGTGTGGCAGATTGGTATCTAGAGGTGGAATTTTCATATATCAGGGTTTTTGGCACCTCTGTCCCTCCATATGCTCTCTCGCTATTCCTTCCAGATAAACTATTGTGCCATGAGATCGCCAGACAGACTGTGCTCGGTGGAATAAGAAAAGATCTCAAAGGAGTATAAAAAAAGGTATGGTCACCTTTCCCTATTCGTATTGGTGCGTATTCCTTGTTAGATTTTGGCCACGCCAAAGTTGAGGCTACGACTATAGAAGAAATGAAGCTGGTGGATATGGAATTCAAGAGACACGACCCTAGTAGGATTGTGAGCAATCACCTGGAAAATTGTAGCCTGAAGAGGTATGAACACAAGGAATCCCTTCATGATGAAATATTCCAGGGTGCAAGTTCTTTTGTTGAATTCCTAAGTCAGATTCAAGCCCTGCCACCCAGAGATATGGCCGAATTTTTGAAATTCCAGGAGCATCGATGGAGTTGTCTCCCCCATATTTTACAGGGTGAAGACCCAAAGCTTCCAATTAAGAAGTAGACGGGAGCCAAAGGTGCAAAGGACTCGAGTCCTAGCAGGGAGAAGGACCAAGGGAAAAAAGGGAGGTTGGAACCTCAGAGCAAGGAACCAAAGTTCCCCAGAAGTAGGAAGGAAACCCTGAAAAGGGTATGCCAGGAAATAAGGCCCAAGGCCAAGAAAATATACCTTCGTAGGGATCGGGTGACTCACTTTTTCTCACGTCAAACAAGTCGGTTATAGAGGTCACCCCAAAACAAACATCCAAGGAAATTTACAGTCTGATTTCTATTATTACACCCTTTCATTTCACAAAGGGGAATCCTAATGTGGGGTGGATTTTTAATGAAGAAATGACACCTATTTATATTGTGTAGATTCCTCCTAACAAATTTTTCTTTGACAAAAAAAGAAAGGCTGTGGTGAGGCAAGGATTATATCAAAAAGAGGGCATAATGGATAAACAATTTAAAATCATGACAGATGGGAAGGACGCGAAAGAGGGAGAATTCATAGAGGAGATAGTCGAGATACTAGGGGCTTATGCTACAGCCAATCAGTACTCAGTTGGGGCTTTGACGGCCCAGTTGAAATGAAAGAACCTCCTGATCAGTAAATTGGAAGCTAAAGTGGCTACTGTTGAAGCAAATGTTGGGCATGAGGTGATCAAGAGCCTTGAGGAAGCCCGAAAAACCGAACTGCATGAAATCGAGAAGCTCAAATATGACCTCGAGCAGGTGCGCCAGTCAGCGCAAACTAGCCAAACATAGGTAAGCCAGCAGGGGGAACAAATTATAGAGTTGCAGTCGAAATTGGAGGTGGCCAAGAACCAGATTGTGGACATAAAAGTGTTCAGATCACAGTCCACTAAAATCCAACATAAGGTATTTACGGCTCAACAAAGCCTACTGGTAAAGGTAGGAACCATTTAAAACCATTTCCGGATGATAGATCAAATATTAGAAAATATTTCTTCGAGAGAAAGAGAATCCGGGGCAGCATGGGTCGCTTTCCAAGACGGTGTTATAGCTACGACGAAGATAGAGACGGTCGCCAGCTCAAAATTGTCCATCGCAGAACAAATTAGAGGTAATATCCTATTGAAGGTCTAGGAGCAGAATATATCGGAAAGCAAGGGGAGAGCTATTGAAGTGAAGAATTCTTGTGAGAAAACATTCTCTTTGATAAGTAAAAGTTTGCTAGACCTTGATAAGGAAAGCAGTGCTGGGACACTGGGAAAAATGAATATAGCTAAACATCTATTGGACATCCAAGAAAACATGGAGAAGCAATAAGTGGAGATATCCCAGATTAGGCAGGTCGATATGGCCCAAGTGGACAAATGGCTAGTACAACCAAATTTACAATTATTCTCCATCATCACAGAGGATCGACAAGTGGGAAAATGTTTGCCACAACTGGCGAAGATTTGTTACACTTTTGAAGCAAGCAACCAAGCAGAGTCTTCCAGGTTGATAGCCCAGTTGGTGGAGAGGTGCATCATTTTCACCGAGCATGTGAAGGGGCAGGTTTCTGGTGCTAAATAATGACAAATGTCTACCTGTTCTATGTCTAGAACCCGAAGGGCAAGGAAAGGATGGTGCTTCGCCCTTACTAGGGAAGGCAAATAGGAGGAGATGAAACGCTCCAATTTCCCATTTGTAACTGACAATTTTCCAGAACGATCGAGTTTTCAGAGGTTCTGAAGTTTGTTTAAATAGAAGAAATATTGTAATAGAAAAGGCTTTTTTTTGGGCCATGAATACATTGTAATAGAGAAAGTTCTCTTAAGCCAAGATTAATACAAAGCGGATTGAAGACTCCATATTTCGTCAAGATTGAGTTATTCATTTTTTCCTCTGTATATTCATGCTTCATGTCTTTTGACATATATGTCTTTGATGAATGTTCTAGCTGCAATTTAGTATAACTTCTAGTGTGGTGATTCAGGTTCTAGGTATCTAGTTATTTACATTTTTTCCTCTGTATCAGCTACTTGCGGGTACAAGACCTGTGAATGATTGATATCTCTACTTTATATTCTTTCATCAAGGTACTCCTATCTTTTATTCTTCTGCCATAGTGTGGGATTCCTTTGAAATTGATGCTCCACTGTTGTTGACAGATCTATGTTTTCACACTCGGTTTCAAGATTTCAAACTCAGTTACAGAAAAATACCTTCATTTTCATTAAACCCTTCGACTGGGTTCATTGAATTTTCCATGTACAATCTAAAGATTGAGACAAGCACTTTAAAGCATCCACCTCCCTTAAAGTTATGTTCTCCCCATGACTGTACCTATCATAAGATAACCCAATATCGAACCCGGTCTAGCAAATCAAACCAACATCGCTTTAAATCATTTCCATACCATACTCAAGACCGCCACCACTCGGTCAAAGCTCGAACATTCATGGGATGCTATCGAGTGGGATATCAACATGCAAGAATATTTGGAAGCTAGACAAAGACAACTCAGAGATCGGCCATAGTTTCATCCCCCCCCCAAGTTGTCTCTTCCCCTTCCATTTCTTTCACTCTTTTTAGATGCTTAGACTATACACTTTATAGCCTTAAGTGTAGACTCAGGAACAACACTACCTATAGAGGAGAATATCAAATTGGTGAATCTTGGAGTCTCCTCTAGAAAAGGTGTTATTAAAGAGAAATGGGGAGGAGCTCATAACAAAGAAGGAACAACAATCCCTACAGGAAGAAATAGAGAGATTCCTAAAGGAGAAAGACGAAGAGAGAAGACTCCTAGAGGAACAACGAAACAAATATGAGGAAGAGAAAACACATGAAGCACTTGTGGAATAGAGAAGGAAAGCATAAAATAAATAAAGGGAGTTGAATTCATTGAAAAGAGGAAGAAACAACAAGAGGAATATGATCGACAATAGGGGGATGAATTGAAGATGAAATGGGAATAGGAAAAGTTTGATGAGATAAAAAGAATACAGGAAGAAGCAGAGAGACAACATAAGAAAGAAGAACTAGAGTGGTTGGAAAAGGAAAAGGTAGAACATAAGAAGAAGCTCGAGAAGGATCAGAAACATCCAACCACTTCTATGAATCCTTATGAATTCATTAACCTGATAAGAGAATAATAGAAATGGGGAGAAGCTATTGTCCCCATTGTCAATGAAAATGATAATACATATGTAAATCCATCTAGCCCACTGAAGGAGAAAAATATAGGAGTAGAGAAATATGGGAATGAGCAGGATGACAATTCCCATCCAAACAAGAATAAATCCTCTCATAAGAACAAAGTAATACTTCATCATATAGTAGTGAGAAGGATTAGGTATCACTTGTGGGGCAAGATATAAAGGTGGAATCATCTAAAGATCAAGGGGGAAATATAGCTGGTCAAAGCATTGTGTTAGCACCAGAATTCACCCCTAGATTGTGGCAGAGGTAAGCATGATACCCATAAGTATTTTTGTCACAGGTTGGTTATAAAAGAGGTCAAATGGGCGCAATCTCAGGAAAATATCATCTTAGCTCAGAAAACTGAACTAGTATGCACAAGCAGGTGAGGTATTAATTTGACTTCAGTCAGTAGGTTGTAGTAAGGGTGAGTAGGAGGAATAATTCAGTGAGAAGGATGCAGAGGTTTGTCGAGGACATCAGTTCTTCCAATAACCCAAAGAGGAAAAACTTAAACGCAATAACTTATCGAATTCAGATCTTAAAGAAACTGAAAGGAATTACAACAAAAATATAATCAAACATTCATTATAATGCAGCCACAATAATTCAAGTGAGTCAGTCAATCATGAAATATTTCAGTATCAGAGGCAAACAAGATGTAGTAAGGAAAATTGATTGTTATTAAACAAGAAGTGTCAAATACAGATACATAGCCAGAAGCCAGAGGCTTTACTTAAAACTTTACAATACGAGAGATTTTCTCTACCATCAACTATTACAAAATATAAAAATTGAGTATATATACTCAAAGCAGCTCGCCCCCCTACAGAAGCGTGCTCTGGTCACTATATTCGTGGCTTGGCATGTGCATCTTCCTCTGTCAGATTGCACTTGCATTCTTCTATCAGATGTGATCTCGGATCGGTATGGGCTTTGCAAGAAAATCTGTCGACAAGGGCCCTTGGGTTGACAATCTACTTCCATGACCGACCTTTCCATGCTTTCTATCTATGGGGTGAAACGAGGTTTCAGCTACCTCCCCCTATTTCCATTAACCAATTGCATCAGGATTAGGATGGAACTTGATACCCATAAATTCTCTAAGAGACATTCACGACTCCTCCAAGTCAATTATGGTGCCTCGAGGCCACACAGATCCTTCTTTGTGATCGAATTGGGGTCTTTGATCTTTTGCGCCACTCCTTTTCATCGCCCCATGTGACCTTGGGCCATGACCTCACACTTATTCCACATGAAATATCAGGATATTGCATTTCGGGAGTTTTCACCCCCCTTGATTTCAAAAATATCGATGCTCGAAATTGTGAAAATGACCCCTCTGGATCAACGGTTAGATTTTCTTTGAACTTGATGGCCATGATCAATTGCTCAAACCATCTCAGTCGTTCGTTGTTCGATAAGCGTTTTCCCTTTCTTTATGGCTCTGCTCCCATATGACCATAGGCTATGACCATGGGCCCAAACTTCCCAAGGTGTTTTAGGACTTCGCTTATCGGGAGCTTCCATACTCTTGTCTTCAGATTTCCCTATTTGCGAAATTGCGAAATCGCCGATTAGGTGCCACGTGCTCCACTAGTTTGAATGACCCTGATCTATTTTGCAATCTCATGACTCATGAAAATTGTTTGTGGCTCACTTCAAAACCTCTGGAACCTAATTCTGTGAAATCGTTTAATCAACTTCCACCTGTTTCACTGGATCAGATAGCTCCCACGAATCTCAAGTTTCGAGACTTCGGCATTTCAACAATTGGTATTTCGAGACTCTACATTTTGGGGCTTGGAATTTTGGGACTTTGATGAACAATTTTAACCACCTTTTGGAGTCCCGATTTTCATGGACCGTCAATCCGTCCTGCCTGCAAGGAATCTCTGTTGTTGAAAAATAAGCTTGTCCGCGGCTGACAACCTTGGATAAAACACATTTGTGGGTTTTTTAAACCCCTTCTTTCGCATCTAGTCACCAACTTCAAAAGAAAAACATCCCCTTGCAAGAATATGTGATAACATTAGGCTCCATGGGGGATAGATTCTTCCCTGCGAGGCTCTAAGATCTCCTTTTGCAGTTCCAGTCACCTTGTGTTGGGCTATGAAGTCAAGCTCAAAACACCCTGCTGAGGAATACAAGCCAATAAGTAAAAAATGAAAACAAACATACATGGGATTCATAGGAGCTTATTTATATACAGTCCTAGAATAATTGATTTTTACATGGTGCTAGGTGAAAGAAAATTTTCACCATAGCCATTCAAGTAACTTCCTAACTGGAAGTTCTTTTACTCTGTCAGCGACTAATAAAAGATGATGCAACTGTGACAACATAACAGTTACATCCTTGAACTTTCCTCCAAAGGCTGAAGTTGAGATAAAGCTAGGAAACTCCAAGGAATGAAGGAAATGAAGCTCCATGTACTCGCTGACAAGCTCATAAAACGAGTGGAAAACTCTAGAAAATTTGTAAGAGACAGCCCGATCTGCTCCACATCTTCTCACACATGGTTGAATATCTCTGGTAAGCATAGGTGGATGAGAATTTGATGCAGACTGACTGATCCTAGGTGGCGGTTTCTCGTTGACAGGCTCTAGGCAGGATATAAACTGTACCTTCAACTGCTCCTATTTTTCTTCATGGCTCCTCCAAGGATCAGATTCATAATCATCATACACAGGTGTTACACATTATTTTCGTCATCCCTATGATCATTAATGATGTAAACCTATCTGTTGCCTTCAGAGGGGTCACAGTGGCCTAAGTTCCTAAAGAGAGAAGGGAGAAGAACTTTTCCTGAGAAAAGAAGTTGCATTTTCCTATGTAAAA
>JZKD02S0658680.1:29896-70062 GCA_000966675.3 Picea glauca
CAAATGGTTTGGATCTTACTCACTTTCATGATTTAGTGGGATCATCCTAACCTCCTCACCTTATCCTCTTCAACTTATAAAAGGAGAGGAGTTCTCATGGAGAAAGTTAGCTTGATTTAGCTTGAGCTTTTTGTTGGCTTGAAATTATTAGCTTGGTTGGAGTGGCTTTGAGATTTTCTTTATCAAGATAGATTGTGAGTAGCTATCAGATCTATGGTCTCAGAATCCTTGGAGCAAGAAGTGTGTGGGGAACGAAGGACAGTTGGAAGGGACCTTACGATATCAAGTCTCAGGCTGTAATCTCTCTTTCATATTTAATTTAATACAGTAATATGTCTCTTTCCCATAAAGATGATGTCACTTTATTACATAACTCCTTGATCATATGTATAGATTAGCTATTGAATATATTGATCTGCCTTCACTTCGATCGGTTTGTACTGTTGTGATCTGAATGAGACAAGAGCATTGGAGCGAAGCTTGGAACAACAGAGACCCAAGGAAGCGTTCATAAGGTATGTTCATGATCCTTGCCTCTTAGTTCATTCAATAGTCTAGATCTAGGGAAAGAGTATTATTCTGTCCTATTTTGTTCTAGATCTAGGTGGATCTAGGGAGATCGGTTTGTGTCCGCACTTACGGATTTATCCAATAACAAAAGGAACCATGAAAAATCTCTTCTCTTCATCATCTTCACTGGGATATTCATCAAAGATGGGCTTCTCTCAGTCAGTATCTGCAACAACTTCTTCCTTACAAGCAGGTCTTCTCAAAACATATGATTTAGGGACAAATATATCCTCCACATTTTCCTCATAAGAACAACAAAAAACATCTTCCTCAGTCCCATATCTAGGAGAAATATCTACTGCAGAAAACATTTGCTCATAGACATCAGAATTTTCAAAAGAGACATGTTGGTCTTCATGAACATCTAAAAGAAAAGATACATCTGAAATGATGCCAGATGTTTCTGCGCTACAACCATCATAATGAATATCATCCAACACCTCTAGATCTTCATAGAAGATGCTTTCCTCCATAGTAAAAACTTCATCACAAATATGGTTTTCATGGCTAGCAGAATCTTCATGAAACAAGGGAAACTCATCACAACAGTTTTCATAAATACACTCGGCTGGAAAATAATCTTTAAAAAACAAATTGAAAGCTACATGAAAACTTTGAAAAGAGTCGATTCTTGCAACGGGAAGAGATCGACACCAATCAAGGGCACCTCCTTTCAATGAATATCTGAAAGGATTGATTTGAACATCTTTGTGCACAATATGAAGTTGATGAATTAAATCGTGAAAAAGGAGAAATATTTCAGATGGTACCTCCCCCTCCTTTCCTTGAAACTTGGGAAGGCTACATTCCCATTCCTCTCTACTAGGTAGTGGGTTAGGGGAACCAAATATCTTTGAAAAATCACAGAAAGAAAATATCTGAGCCAAGATTTTGTCCATTTTGAACCAATGGAGTTGCCAATTGATTCTTCAACCATGGATTCGCCAAGTGAATGATGTGCATAATGAGTGTGTCTGGTATTTTTCCACCATCAAAGACCATCTCTGATCATTGTGTTCTCCCAGGGGCTACTGGGTGTAGCCAAAAGTAGTCACACTGAAACAGTAGAGCCGAGACAGTGAAGTCGCCACAATGGAGTCACCAGGTGCAGGTTGCAATCTTCAAAAGGTTCTGAATTCTGATGCATCTTCAGAATCAAAAGTTTGTTGTCGTTCTACCCAGGGAAAATATTCAATTCATCCCTGGCAACAGTGCCAGAAATGTTAGCACCAGAAGTCACCCCTGGATTGCGGCAGAGGTAAGATTGATATCCATCAATACTTTTGTCACGGGTTGGTTATAAAAGAGGTTAAATGGGCACAATATCAGAAAAATATCGTCTTAGCTCAGAAAAATAGACTGGTATGCACAAGTAGGTGAGGTATTAATTTGACTTCAGTCAGTAGGTTGTAGTAAGGGTGAGTAGGAGGAAGAATTTAGTGAGAAGTATGTAGAGGTCTGCCGAGGACATCAGGTCTTACAACAACCCAAAGAGGAAAAACTTAAACGCAAGAACTTATCGAATTTAAATCTCAAAGAAACTGAAAGGAATTACAACAACACTATAATCAAACATTCATTATAATGTAGTCACAATAATTCAAGTGAATCAGTCAATCATGAAATATTTCAGTATCAGATGAAAACAAGATATAGTAAGGAAAGATAACTATTACTAAACAAGAAGTCTCAAATACAAATACATAGCCAGAAGCTAGAGGCTTTACTTAAAACTTTACAATATGGGAAATTTTCTCTACCATCGACCATTACAAAATATAAAAACTGAGTATATATACTCAAAGAAACTCGCCCCCCTATAGAAGCACGCTCTGGTCACTATATTCATGTCTTAGTGTCTGCATCTTCCTCTATCAGAGCACACTTTCATTCTTTCGTCAGACGTGATCTCGGATTGGTATTGGCTTTGCAAGAAAATCCGTCGACATGGGGACCTTGGGTTGACAATCTGCTTCCACAGTCGACCTTTCCATTCTTTTAATCTATGGGGTGCAATGAGGTTTCAACTACCTCCCCCTATTTCCATTAACTAACTGCATCAGGATCAGGATGGAGCCTGACACCCATGAATGATCTAGGAGACGTTCATGACTCCTCCAAGTCAATTATGGCGCCTCGAGGCCACGCAGATCCTTCTCTGTGACTGACTCGGGTGCTTTGATATTTTGCACGGCTCTTTTTCATCGCCCCACATGACCTCGGGCCATGACCTCATGCTGATTCGCTTGAATTATTGTGACTGCATTATAATGAATGTTTGATTATAGTGTTGTTGTAATTCCTTTCAGTTTCTTTGATATTTAAATTTGAGAAGCTCTTGCGTTTAAGTTTTTCCTCTTTGGGTTGTTGGAAGACCTTATGTCCTTGACATACCTTTACATCCTTCTCACTGAATTATTTCTCCTAGTCACCCTTAGTACAACCTACTGAATGAATTCAATTTAATACCTCACCTTCTTGTGCATACCAGTCCAGTTTTATAAGCTATGACGATATTTTCCTGAGATTGTGCCCATTTGACCTCTTTTATAACCAACCTGTGAAAAAATCCTAATGGGTTTCAGGCTTACCTTTGCCATAATATAAGGGTGATTTCTGGTGCTAACTGATCTAGGTGGATATCGGTGGCCACCCACCTTTTCCGACTGGCTCAAAACAGTTTTCTGGCAATTTTGGCAATTTAATATTTTTAGCAGGTTTTAACTTCCGGGGCCATTTTGAGGGCCTAAATGAAGGTTTTTCGAGATATAGGTTCTCAATGATATCCAAAGGCATGATTGATCCCCCAAAATGAATCTCCTTGATGATACCTTTCCAACAAGCTATCATACGCCTAAAATGAAGATCGTATGAAAAAGTTACGACCCCGGGAAGTTGATGTACTAACTTACCCAAACGGGGCCCACATGACTTTTGGTGCTTCATCTCCTAGGGTTAGGTTTTTCGATGTCTAGGAATTTTGGCATTCCTGTTTATTATAAAAAGGCCTTCAGAGCCTCATTGTAATCATCTTCTTGTGAATGCGAGTAGCTGTCACATCTCTTCTCAGAGATAAGCTGCCACCATTCTAGCGAGTCTTTCACTCTGCATTTTTACAGTCTCTGTACATTTATTTCATTAATAGAAATCATGTATTACTGTATATATGTGTTTATGGTTGCATATCCGATACATTTCTTTTATATTATTGAATATCTGCGATATCTCTGTGCATTTCTTTATTATATCTCCGATCTCATTTCGTGCTGAAAATAATCCGGATCAGTAGTATTAGAGCAGGTTGTTCTTGATCATTTTTTTTAGTGCATGTCCCTGACGAGGTCCGAGTATAGAAAGTTGGGTCTCGATCTTGTCTCTCTTGAAGACAATTGCTCTCACACACCCAAGAAACCCTCATTGGTGGAAGAAAAGAAAAACAATGGAGCAGACGATCCTATCAATCTGTTGCTTGAGCAAGCTCTCATGCGATAGAGGTATGAAATGATGGAGAATTTTTCCCACATCCTTCAATGTCTGCCAATAGCATCAGGTGCATCTTCATCAAGTGGCCACTTTGGAGGCACCTCACCTTTCAAGGTACAAGTTAATTTTGATATTCCTGTATTTGAAGGACAGATAGATGCAGAAGCCCTAGAAAAATGGTTAGCTTTGCTGGAAGGTTATTTCTCTGTTCACAATTTTTCTGACAAAGAAAATATCACCTTTGCACTCCTTAAAGCTCTCCCTCATGTCAAATAGTGGTGGGAAACTTACTAGGAGAAAATTTCCACAGAGAAGTCTAGAATATATGGGGCCGATCCCACTTGGGATTTTTTTGTGGATGTGGTAAAAGAACAGTATTACCCTGTTGGAAACTATGAGGACCAGTACATGAGATGGACCACACTACAACAAGAGAGGGGCCAAGTAGTTCTAGAGTTCACCAATACCTTCCATACCTTGCGCACCAAGCTAGGTATCAAAGACTCTGAGTGACATTTGGTTCTGAAATACCGTGGGGCTCTACATAGATACATCCAAACTGAAATGGATTTTCTGGACATCTCATCACTCGGTGCTGCTTATCGATATGCTGTTAACATTGAGCAGAAATTTAAGCACTAGAAAAAACAGGAATTCAGGTCTACAAATCCGCAACAACCAAAGTATGACAAAGACGGCCCTAACAAATAGTCTCTCGAAAACCAATCCAAGACACAGGAAAAGAAGGGTCACGGGAAGGAAAAGAAGGACACCGAAAAATGGTGCAAGTTCCACAAAATCCCTTGGCACAACACCAATGAATGTCGCTCAAAATAGTCATTGGTGGCCGAGATCAAAGAGAAGGAGACGAACCCTGATTCAAAATTTGATTATGAAAATACTGGTAAAGGACAGATCATTGACGCAGACACCACTGCTATTGTCACGACTGCAACAATTCAACCAGAAGAACCAATAGATCCTAAAGAGGGGGAGCACCTTTTTCATTCACAGATGTGGGTGAAGGGGACCCCACTGCATTTTATTGTTGATAGCGGAAGCCAAAAGAACCTCATCTCAGCAGAGGTTGTCAAACAGTTGGGATTGTCGACAACACCGCACCCGCAACCATACAACATCGGGTGGCTTCGGCAAGGATGAGATCTCCATGTCAGCCAACAATGTCGATTTTTATATGGCATACAACCCTTCAAGGATGAGGTATTATGTGATGTTGCCCCACTGGATGTCTGTGATGTTCTCTTGGGCCAACCATATATGTGGAGACGCCATGTTGTTTATGATTCTCGACCCCGTAGTGTCATTGTTACTTTGGGGGGTCATCTCTACAGAATACCAGAGGTAGTTCCAACTATTGTTCCACCTAAAAAGTGTCGCAAGTTACTATCTCATACTACAAAATCCAGCTTCTTCACAATCTATTCAAAAGGGGAACAAAAGGACACTGCAACCACTTCAGCCTTGCCCCTTGCACCTTCTATCCAACAAAAGCGGGTTGACAAGGTTGCAACAAAGTGCAAAGATTCCTTCTGCACACCTTCCCCTCATGTAGCTTGACTTGTTGAACAACCTCAACTTCAACAGGTTCATGATAGACTTCCGCAAACCAAGCAGCGCGACATCTCCAGTAATACAAGCAACTCACCCAGATGTAGATCCAGGAAACATTTTTCCCTCGCCCCCAGGAACTCAACGCAATGGAGACCATTTCTTCTGAAGGAGGTAGGATTGATCTAGGTGGATATTGGTGGCCACCCACCTTTTTCGACTGGCTCAAAATAGTTTTTTGGCAATTTTGGCAATTTACTATTTTTAGCAGGTTTTAACTTCCGGGGCCATTTTGAGGGCCTAAATGAAGGTTTTTCGAGATTGAGGTTCTCAATGATAATTGAAGGCATGATTGAGCCCCCAAAATGAATCTCCTCGACGATACCTTTCCAACAAGATATCATATTCCTAAAACGGAGATCGTATGCAAAAGTTACGACCCCGGGAAGTTGATGTACTAACTTAACCAAACGGGGCCCACATGGCTTTTGGTGCTTCATCTCCTAGGGTTAGGTTTTTGGATTTCTAGGACTTTTGGCATTCCTATTTATTGTAAAAAGGCCTTCAGAGCCTCATTGTAATCATCTTCTTGTGAATGCGAGTAGCCGTCACATATTTTCTTAGAGATAAGCTGCCACCATTCTAGCGAGTCTTTCACTCTATATTTTTATAGTCTCTATACATTTATTTCATTAATAGAAATCGTGTATTACTATATATCTGTGTTTATGGTTGCTTCTCCGATACATTTATGTTATATTACTAAATATCTACGATATATCTGTGCATTTCTTTATTATATCTCCGATCTCATTTCGTGTCGAAAATAATCCGGATCACTAACACATTGAACTTGGTCAGGATGGTAAGAATAAATGCAACAAGAAAAATGACAATGTGACAAATGGTGAGATTTAAAACAATCAAAATAATGAACATGATGCAAATGGAGAAAGAATAAAAACAAGAATGACACTAGCACCATCCTTGAACAAGTCCAAAAAATAATGAAGAAACTGAGAATCCTAATAAGAGTTTACTATATGGCTCATTAATTCTAGCAGAAAATGCAGAGAGGGAGACCCAGGATAAAACCCAGGAAAATTCCACCAATGAAGAGAAGTACAATCATCCATAAAAGGATGTATGGGAGGAATCAACAGGTAAGGAACTCACTTAGGACCTTGTATAATAACACTTCTATACTCCTAGGAGTATGAGAAATAGACGGTATTGGGGTGATCAACCTGTCTCTCAGCCAATTGAGGATGTGGATGACTTAGAGTATTTTTCTTATGATAAAAAGAAGAAATATATAGTCAAAAGGACCCATGGAAAAAGGAAAGTAACACTGGACAATGGTGTGTTAAGAACCATAGAGGAATTCATCATGGACACCAAGAAGGATAAGATGAGATAACTCTACTCAACAGGATTAGCCATCTCACATGCTTCTTCTGATAAGGCAGTAATAGAATAAAGAGAAATAGAACAATCTAGGGTTGAAATAGCCTCTCTTAAGCACCAAATTCAATATCACCAAGAAGTTGGGGGGGTAACAAATGCCAATAAATATTTGTTGGAAGTACATTATAAACACCTTAAGGTACAAGAAGACTTACTAATGAAGGAAATAGATTTGCAAGAGGATTCCTTATTGTTTGGGATCACCCATAAGGATGTACTTCAGTGCATAGAGAAAGGAGCCAAGGCCTTGGAGAAAATTGAGTTCATCCAAGCAGTACAAAAAGAAAAGGGTGCATAGGACAACCATATAGAATTCTTATCAAATGAGCAATTGGATCAAATGTAATCAATAACTAAGAATTGGGATAATATTGTAGATGAGACCAGAGACAGAGTAGACGAAGAAAGACAATGTTGAAATGGGGTCTAGGAGAAGTTGAACCAATCAATGGAAGATCTCTGATTTCAAACGTTTGGATTTCCTATTGAATTTTAGTTGATTGATGAGGTATCGTTTGACTTGCAGTGATAGATTGATGAGTATAAAGATCATATTGACCAAATTTCCACTGTAGAGAAAGGGAATGTGAAAATATATGTCGTCGACCAAGTTAGGATCACATATCATATGAAGTAGTTAACTAGGAAAATGCAAAAATACACTTTTTGATTCTGTGATAATAAACACAAGCTAAGTATGCCTATAGACCAACACAAATTCCCTTTCGGTGATAGTTGTACTAGGATCTTCAAGGAGTGGGTCGACTGTGTGGATAGGCATGCAAGCTTGAGGACATCCAAATCACTCGAGTCATCATGAATCAGATTGTTATTTATTTATTTTAAGTCGTTGAGGTGGAAATATATTTTAGTTATTAAATTTGTATAAATAAGTAGGTACAACTGAGAGTTAGGGACCTTTTGTCTAGCAAAACAATTTTCCATTTATTGTAATTAAGAATTATTTTTATAGTTAATGGTGAAGATCCACTAGAGCCTCAAATTGATTCTGAAACCAATTGTGTGATCTACGCTTGCAGTGCGTATTGTTCTACATTTGATCGTTACTGTATTAATGTCTAGTAAGATATTTTGTGACCAAGTTATCTTGTAAATGAATGCTACTTACATTGATTTTTAATCTTTTGTTTAAATATGCATGTTAATATACTCTGAGGATTTAGCTATGATGATTAGTAAATTTAGAATTACTTTTTTATAGATGATGCATATTTAGCCAGGTTATTTGCATGAACATGTGATGATTGTTATATAGTCTTTCCAGAGAATTATTTTTAAGGAGAATATATGTATCAATTTGCTTGGTATTTGTTATCATAGTTCTTTTAATAAGTTATCTTTAAGAATACATTTGTTATTCTACGTGCTTTATTTTGATATATTGGTTGACATAACTACTTCTTGTGAACCACCCAATCATAATTATCTTCTAAAATTTATGAGAAAAAACCTCCCCCCCCCAAAATAGAAAACTCCAAGTGAATAAAACCTACAAAATCTTAAATCCCATCGAACTACTATCGGACCATTAATCCAAGGAATCAAACTATTCCAAAAGGAGAAGATTCTAATTGGGCCTCTTCTTCGGGTGTGATTTCTACTATTGAGTTAAATGGAATCCATCGCCCTCAACACTTCTCTCAAGATTAAATTTCAAATTTCATCACTGGGAGGTACATATATTCTTCCATAAGATCATAATAAACTATCAGCATCCAACATATATCCTTCCTATTTTATAAATTTCATCACTTTATTCTCTAACTCCAACTTAACTTCCTTATACCATTCATCTTTTAATTGTAACTTCAATATATTTTCTTATAAATTCGTCTTCAATGGAAGAATCAAGAAAATATGTAGCCTATTACTTAAAGCATCTACCACTCTATTTATTGTTTCTTTAGTGTATGATATATTAAAATCATATTCACTTAATAATTTTTACCACCTCCTTTGTCTAGCATTGAAAATACTTTTCCTAAATATATGTTGAAGTCCATAGTGATTTGTCTTCAACTCAAATATCTTCCAGCTAGGTAATGTCTCCAAATTCTTAATGCGTGTACTATCACTGAAAGTTTTAAATTATGTGTTACATAATTCTCTTTGTATAGTCTAAGTTTCTTGAATCATAGGAAATCACCCTAATTTCTTGCATGAGTACTCCACCTAATCCTTCCTTCAATGCATCCTTGCATACTAGAAAATATTGATCCATATTTAGTATGTTCAATATAGGAGCAATAACCAATAATTATTTAAGTTTTTGAAATGATTCCACATATTTTTTGGTCCACAAAATATTCTTATTCTTCTTCTATAATTTTGTAATAGGATTCACAATCTTTGAAAATATTTCTTCATACCTTCTATAATATCCATCCAAACCCATAAAAATGAATTCTTCATGTATATTACTGGTCACTAACCATATCATAATTGGTTCTATCTTCACTGGATCCATTATGATTCCTTCTACTAAAATTATTGGTCCCAAATAACCAATGTTCGATTTGTAAAATGAACATTTAGAAATTTTACCATATAACTTATGCTCTCTAAGACATTGTAGTACTTTCCTTAAATTCTCTTCATGCTCTTCCTTTTGGGCCCTTCATTTTGATAAACAGAAGTTGCACAAGCTATTTTGGAATGAGACAACTGACCAAAGGAAGGAACATAAAGCAGAGGAAAAGGAATGTGCAACAAGAAACAATTAGAACAAGAAACAGTTGTAAGGACAACGCAACACCAATTTTGGGAGAAAGAGGCTGCAACTGAATCAAGAAAAAGAAAGAACTCTTGGTATCTCAACCAACAAGCCTAGATAAAATTATACATATATGGGATCAATATGATTTTAAAGGGTTGATGTGGTTTCTGGGGTTGTTGGGGTTGTTGTTGTTGCTAGAGTCATTGTTGTTATCATTAATGTTGTTAGTTTATATAAGTTCTAAGTTATGGGTTCGGAACCAGACAGATAATGTAATAGAGTCATATAGTATTGTAGTTTTGGGAAGAGCAAGGGACTGAGCTAACCTTGCCTCACAGTAGTACATAAGCACTTTTTATTATCTTTGGCACAACCAATTGTATCTGTAACTCAGTCTAATCTTTTATTTTAAGGAGAAAGTTGTTATATGATAATATAGTGGGAGACCCAAATTTTCTTGAAAATATCTTGTGTATTTAGTCTTCTGAATATATTGAATGCTATGTTATATTTATGTATTATATTCTTAAATGGTTATCGTTTACATATGAATGTCATCGCAACTCTGTTTTATGCATTCTCAATTAGGAAATGTTCATGACTACAATAGGTTTGAGCTATCTTGTGCATGTCCGATATGAATCTTGATATTTCAAAGATCTACATGAGTATTCTCTTTACCCTTCCCTATCCTATTCGTATCAGTTGCACTTCGAGTGAAACTTCTTCCCTCCCAAGAAGATGAAAATGCGAGTGCACTAGACTACATCGGTACCTTTTATTGGTACCTTGATAAGGACCCTAGTCTGATCACTTTTGCGCCAAAAAAATGGTTTTGTTGCCGAGACCTGTGTTTTAAAAGGGAACCTTCTGTTGAAATATTGTAACTTCAAAGAGTATTGTAATCATTATTGATGTATTATTCATTAGATCAATCCCCTTTTGTGGATTGATCATGTCGGGTATTATAAATGACCAAATCCCCTTTGGCAGATTGGTCAAACCTTAATTGTAATGGGATAAATGAAAAGTTGGCCCCATAATATATTAAAGTGGTTATAACCACCCAAAATATATTAAAGTGGTTATAACCACCCAGAATGAGAATTTGGCCCAACCAGTGAAAAGAAACCCCAGTTCACACGTGCCAGATTATATAAATAAGAGAGGCTAGCGCCTCATTTGTACACTCACCACTTCGTCAAAGAACAAGTTCAGAGTTGCAGTTGGAGAAGAAGAGAGAGGGAGAGTGGTGCATTCTTGGGAGAGGAATTTATGTATTTGGTTGAGTTATCTCTTGGCATTGTATTGGCTATCTATATTAAGGAAGTTTTTGATGGGTTTTCTCCCTCGTGAGGGTTTCCAAGGATAAATGATGTGTCTCTTGTGATTGTGTATTTCTCAGTGATCCTATTTATGCTATGGTTATCTAATGAAATAAAATAAACCTAAGAATAGATTAAAACTTAACATGGTATCAGAGCTAAGTTGAAGAGAGCATCTTTCACAAGAGAAAGAGAAAAATGTCATTGTTGTCGTACATGAAAATTAGGGATTTTTATTGAAGAAGAGTTTCAGCCTCAAAACCATCTAGAAAAGTGTGCCCTAACCCAAGAAGTTATTTGGCACCTTCAGTGCACCTTTTCAGTGGGTAGATCTCCTAGAAAGTGAAACCCTTGTTTTCACTGGTACTAGAAAACTAGAAAACCAGAAGTACTAGAAGTACCAAAAAACGAGAAGTACCAGAAAACCAGAAGCACCAGTCCAAAAATCCGCTCGTCAAGTTTGAGGGGGTAAAAGTTGGAGTTTCAGAAATCTGACTGCACCAGCTTACTCGCTTCAGATTAGTGCATCTATCCCCTGGATCAAAAATTCAAAATTTGAAGCTTGAAAAACTAGGGTTTCCTCATAAAACCCTAAGTTGCAATTGCAGTCTCAGAACCAGTTACAGTATCAATTGCAGTTGCAGTACTAGTTGAAGTATTAGTCGTAGTACTAGTTGCAGTCACCCTTGCAGTTTTTAAGAGTTGGTTATCATTGTCGTTGCTACCAGATGGTGCCACCATCTACAAATGCTATCAGAGTTATGGACTCACATATGTTTAAATTATTAAGCGTTAAAGGGTATTTGCAGGAGAAGGGATCTCTTGCCATAGATCCAGAAGGATCTCAAGATCTAACACATTCAGAGGAATGATGCAACCTAGGTGTGATTATTCTGATATGCATATATTTGTTATGACATTATTTGGATCAGTGTTTCATGTTGTAGCTATGACCATCATTCTAACCTTTGGTCAAAATCCGAGTCAAGGTATTAGATGGATTAAAAGTTGAGATCATAGAGTTTACCCTCTAACCCAACATTTTGTCAAGATATCATATTGTCTTAGTAAAGAAGATAGGTTGGAGAAAGCACACTCATTCTTGAGGACAAGGCTCCAGGTTCCAGGTTTGATTAATTAAGTTGATAAGATTCAAAGTTTCCCATGACAAGTTGATAACTACCCCTTTACAAGTAAACACTATAGTTAAGATAACAGCCTTTGAAAAGTAATATACTTGGTAGCATGTGAGCATATTGAGATAAATTCTTAATGTAATCATTTTCCTGATACAACTAACATCTTCTCTAGGAGAAACCTCTTGTGTTAGTTCTAGGTTTCCATGGAGGAATGGTTGATCAAAACACTATAAGAGTGTTGACCTCATTTAATATTATATTTATTACTTTTGATCCTTACTTCAGACAAGTCACAAGTGATATCTTTGAAGGAGATATTGTGATGATTATTCGTGCTATTGTTTTATCTACTACTATCAAAGGAGTATTATTCTTGCTTGTTGACCTTGTTTCAAGTCACAGGTGATAACTCTGAGGAAGCTATAGTGAAGGTTGTTGAAGGAAACATATTATATGAGACATGAAGCAGACTATGTACATGACCATATACACTCATGTACCAAAGAAGATGAAGAAGAAGCTATCTCTTGAGATTCAAAGTATCTCATATGAAGATTGATTGAAAGGAGCAGAAGGCTCCAAAGATGACCGAACATTAGAATGGGAACCAGAACTCGTTTGAATCTTGACTCTGTCTTTCACATCTAGACTTGGTATTCAACACCAAGTATACCCTGAAGAGATGATGAATTCCTTATAGACTCGGAAGAAATTGAGAGTAAGCCTAATCTCATAAAGTATCAGATGAAGAGTAAACTTCCATGAATGGGATATAGATGCCATGAGAAGACTAGATCATAGCTTCAAAAAATTCTAGGAGATATGAAATCTCCTGGGAAGATTCCCTTATTTCAGTGACAAAGAAGGAAGCCAGTTAGAAAGACTAGGATATGGATTCTTCCATGATAAGAAAAGCCAATATTGAATTCCAATATTGATCTATATAGATAAACCATGTTGCAGATGTACAAATCCTGATGTATGTCGAGAGGATTATCCTAGTAAAAGGGAGAAGACTATGACGAGACACTTATTGAAGAAATAGTTCCAGTATTTATGAAGACAACCAAAACAACCATGATTCATATATAGTATGAGATGCAGGGGGAGAAATCCCCATATTTAAAATTGAGTGGAAGTTGGTGCAATACACTAGTTGGGTCATGGAGACATGACTACAATGAAAGTTAGAGTTACCTCCATGAAATAAGAAGAGTTATCTTCAGTATCAATTATTGAGCCACTCTCAGTTTCATATGAAACTATTGTCGTGATAAAATAAGGGGAGTTACTCTCAGATTTTAGCAGCCACAGTGAGAATAAAGCAGTCATTCTCAGCCTCAGAGAAGCTGTAGGTGCAATGTCCCAGATTCTAGAAGGAACAGTTGAAGAGAGAGTAGAGGACATACTCCCAGACAATGAGAGAGATAGTGCCTTACAGAAAGCACATAGAGCTAGCACATGTTTGTGTAGATTGAGTTGTCATTGAGAAAGTGTACTAGATTGGTACAATGTAATGAGAAACTTTTATTTAAATATTGAATATAGAAAGACTCATTTCTACCAGTTGAAGGAAGCTCTGTACGTGTTGAAGAAAGATCCTAGAGCTTGGAATGGAAGAATTGACAGTTTCCTGACGAGCTTGGGATTTACCAAGAGTAAATTTGATTATAACCTTTACTTCAAGGTTATGAATGATGATTCGGTGATATTTCTGTTGTATGTGGATGACTTATTCTGGAGAAGAAAAGCTCATTGCCAAATGTAAGAAGAAGCTCACTTCAGAATTTGAGATGAAAGACCTTGGCCTAATGCATTATTTATTAGGTCTTGAGGTATGGCAGAGCCCAGAGAGAATCTTCCTTAACCAAGGGAAGTATGTAGTTGAAATACTGAAGAGATTTGATATGTTGGAGTGCAATTCCATGAATACACCCATGGAAACGAAGCAGAAGATTCTAGTCAACACTTTGTCAGAATTGATTAATGCCATGCTGTATAGACAGATCATCTGATCCCTGATGTATCTGATGAACACTAGACCAAATATGTGTTTTTCCATGAACACTTTGAGTCAGTTTCTGGTAGAACCCAAACATGTTCACCTAGTTGCTGCAAAACATGTGATGAGGTACCTTAAGGGTACATTATATTATGGTCTTAGTTGTGATGGAGATCATATTTTAACACTGAGTGGGTACACTGATTCAGATTAGGCTGGAAGTGTCTCTGACAGGAAGAGTACTTTAGGATGTTGTTTCAGTTTGGGATCAACCATGATCTTATGGAAGAGTAGGAAGTAATCAAGCATTTGTCTCAGTATAGCGGAAGCATAATATATTGTTGCGTGGTCTGCCAGTTGTGAATCCATATGGCTTCATAAGTTGTTGACTGGTCTATTCAACCTAGAGATGGAAGAAACCATGATCCTATGTGATAATCAGAGTTGTATAAAGATAACAAAGAATCCTGTATTTTTTGACAAGTCGAAGCACATAGAGATGCGATACCATTACATTCGTGACATGGTGTAGAGAGGAGCCATAAATCTCCAATATGTTAACACAGATGAACAAGTTGCCTATGTGTTGACCAAGCCTCTATCTTGTGTAAAGTTTGAGAACTTTTGAGATAAGCTTGGTATAGTCTGAAAGGACCTCCCTTGATAGGGGGAGTAGTGTTGTGTTGATATGCCAGCCTAGTGCTGTGCTTCCATCTTAATTGTTGTGTTGAGATGCCAATCGAGTGTTGTGCTTCCAGCTTAATTGTTGTGTCGAGATGCCATATGAGTGTTGTGCTTCTAGCTTAATTGTTGTATTGAGATGCTAGCCAAGTGTTGTGCTTCCAACTTAATTGTTGTGTTGAGATTTGAGCTTAATTGTTGATGCCATCTTAATTGTTGTGTTGAGATTCCAACTTAATTGTTGATGCCAACTTAATTGTTGTGTTGATATTCCATATTAATTGTTGATTCCAGCTTAATTGTTGTGTTGTGATTCCATCTTAATTGATGTGTTGTGATTCTAGCTTAACTGTTGTGTTGTGATTCCATCTTAACTATTTTGTTGTGATCCCAACTTAATTGCTATGTAGTGTGCTAGCCTTGTGCTGTGATGATGTGCCAACCTCGTGCTATGATGATGTTCCATATTAAGTTTTGTGATGCTAGCCTTGTGCTAATGACATGCCAGCCTCGTGCTGATGACATGCCAACCTCATGCTATGATGATGTGCTAGCCTCGTGCTGTGATGATGTGTTGTCAACTTCATGCTGTGATGCCAGCCTCGTGCTGTGATGATTTGTTGCCAGCTTCATGTTGTGATGCCAGCCTCGTGCTGAAGACTCTTAGCCTAGTGCTGATGTTGATGATGCTTCGGCCTTCATGCTGTGATGTTGTTGTTGTTGATGATGCTCCATCCTTTGTGCTGTAATATTATTGCTTTTGATGTTGTATCAGCCTTGTGTTGTTATTGATGATGATGATGTATTGGTGTTATACTAATCCATGTTGATGTAGATGATGATGATGATGCCACTTCAACTTCTTGATGAAGATGATGATGATGATGCCACTTCAACTTCTTGCTGAAGATGATGATGATGATGCCACTTCAGCTTCTTACTGAAGATGATGATGATGATGCCACTTCAGCTTCTTGTTGAAGATGATGATGATGATGATGCCACTTCATCTCCTTGTTGAAGATGATTATGATGATGATGATGTCATTTCATATTTCATGCCAAATATGATGATGTTACTTTAGCCTCACACTGAAGATGATGATGATATTACCTTAGCCTCATACCGATGAGGATGATGATGCCATTCCAGCTCTTTGCTGTGAATGATAATATTGATGATGAGAAAAAATTCTGATGATTTATAGATATGCCATTCATTGTTCCAAGATGTTGTTGATGATGTTTCCCTCGGTCTCATCTGATGTTGTTGTAGAATACCCTTCTTGTTAAGGGGGAGTGTTGAAATATTTTAACTGCAAAGAGTATTCTAATTATTATTAATGTATTATTCATTAGATCAATCCCCTTTTCTGTATTGATCATGTCGGGTATTGTAAATGACCAAATCCCCTTTTGTGGATTGGTCAAACCCTAATTGTAATGGGATAAATGAAAATTCGGCCCCATAATATATTAAAGTGGTTATAACCACCTAGAATGAGAAGTCGGTCCAGCCAGTGAAACGATACCCCAGTTCACACGTGCCATATTGTATAAATAAGAGAGGCTAGCGCCTCATTTGAAAACTCACCACTTCATCAGAGCACAAGTTCGGAGCTGCAGTTGGAGAAGAAGAGAGAGAGAGAGAGGCACATTCTTGGGAGAGGACTTTCTGTATTTGGTTGAGTTATCTCTTGGCATTGTATTGGCTATCTATATTAAGGAATTGTTTGCTGGGTTTTCTCCCCATGAGGGTTTCCCAGGATAAATGATGTGTATCTTGTGATTGTGTATTTCTCAGTGATCCTATTTATGTTATGGTTATCTAATGAAATAAAATAAATCTAATAATATATTAAACCTTAACACCTTCAAGGAGAATGCTTCCGTAGATCTATAGATCTGATATTCGACAATGGTGGGAACAAAATTGTGATGCCTTTATATGGATTCTACAATAGATTTTATATTTTACTCAGAAAGATCGAGTGAACAATATGAGATATTCTGAGTAAAATTACTGGAAGAACTGTTCCATTACATAGCTCAGCTACAAGAATCTCCATAATTCAAAGAATGCGCCAAGAAGACTTGTACATGGGAAACAAAGAATATCACAACACTTCATCGGTTGGATCACTAGATTACGCGAGGAGTCGATTTCTGGGTTAACACGACTCTGGAAGTATATATCATTGAATTCACAACTGAGAATCACCAATCTTTTTCATGGGTGAAATAAATTTTCAGGAAAGGTGCATGCAGAAGACTATTGAGGGAAATTGCCCTGTGGATCAAAGAATTATTGATGGAGGAGGGGATCATAACTATTCACTTGATTAAAATGGCAGCCTAAACACCTATGCTTGGGGTAGGGTGATTTTGGGGTAGGATCATGACCTAAGAAGGGGAAATGGTTCTTTGAAATATGGGGGAAGATCAAGAAAATAATGCAAGCAATGAGAAAGCCTTGAGGAGAGCCACCATAGTTGAGAAGTGGTGGTGTGGAAAGGTAAAGAAAGAAACAATGCAGTCTGAGGTATTGCAGAAAGAAATTGGATCAAGAGGAACATATGAAAGAAATAAGGAAGAGTTGAGAAGCTACATAATTCAAAGAATGCACCAAGAAGACCTGTATGTGGGACATAGAGAAGACCGAAACACTTTCATCGGTTGGATCACCAGATTATGCGAGAAGTCAATTTATGGGTTAACATGACTCTGAAAGGATATATCATTGAATTTTCAGCTAAGAATCACCAATATTTTTCATGGGCGGAAGAAAATTTCTAGAAAGGTGCATGTGGAAGACTGTTGAGGGAAATTCCCCTATGGATCAAAGCATTCTTGATGGAGGAGGTGATGATAACTATTACCTCAATTGAAATGGTAGCCTAAATAACTACACTTGGGGTGGGGTGATTTTGGGGTAGGATCATGACCTAAGAAGGGGAAAGGGTTTTTTGACAGATGGAGGAAGATCAAGAAAATAAAGAAAGAAACGAGTGATCCTTGAGGAGAGGTTCGATAGTTGAGAAGTGGTGGCACAGAAAGGTAAAGAAAGAGGAAAATTTGTACAGGGTATTGTGGAAATAAATTGGAACAAGAGGAACATATGAAAGAAAGAAGGAAGAGTTGAGGAAGGTAAGAAGACAAGAAAGATTGGTTAGTCTAAGGTTACAATAGAGAGAAGCACATAGAGAAAGGAGTCCCCAGGTAAGTTGAAGAGAAGAGGAGTGTGTAGAAGCAAAGGAAGATGAAGTAGGTATGTATCTTGCAGAAGACCAAGAAGATTCAAACTCGATATCAAGAAACATCAGAAATCAGGTCGAGAAGGTTTCTCCAGAGGAAGAAACTAGACCCCCCAAATCAAATAAACCCACCTAGAAGTCAGCGGAACCACCCCCAAATCACATGTTCCCTAGGTGTCCTCTATACCCATGGTAAGATCTATACCACATACTTATGCTATTTCTATTCCATTGCATCCAGTTGGTCATTCATAGTTTGTGAGTGTAAATGATCGAAGGATATTGGGATCCCTTGATATATCAAAACCAAGACTGTTAGGTTTTATTTTAATAGGAACAGTAAGACCCAAAATGACTGGAAATATGGGAGGCTCGATCGCCCGATACCCAGAGTTATGGGGTAAAGGGGATGAGGATGTAGAGAAACATTGGTTCTTGTGTGAAGCCATTTGGATATCCAGAGAGAATCTCGATGTAAACAAGTTATTATATTTTCATACTACGTTGAGGGGTTGTGCCCTCAAATGGTACATGAAGGCTATTGAACTAGGGGTGCAAGGAGAAGCATTCACCCTTTATCAATTTCGTTTGAATTTCATAGCTGAATTAAAACTACCTCAATTAGAGAAACAAGATCTCTCTGATTTGTGGGAGATACAACAAAGGGAAGGAGAATCTACATGGGAGAACAGTCATAAATTTAAAGATGTTATTGGGAGTTTAGCACATCCAATTCACGAAGATCACCAGAGGGAATCGTAAATCCAAGGATTACTACCTCTGACGAGAATTCCTTTAACACAACAATAGATAGCCACCTTAACAGACACCTTGGAACAGTCGATGAGGATCGAAGCCAAGGCAGGCTAGCCAAGGATTCTGAGGGTGATTAGGCCTCTAGTGGATGAAAATTTGTCACAAATAGAAGGAAAAATATCAATGCTAAAGAAGAATATTCAATAATTTACCATACCAAGACCAGGACGACCTGAGGTTTGGTGCAGAGGATGCTACATGAAAGGGCATATGGTAAATGAATGTTCACACATGAGGGGAATGGGACCTCCTCACAATCTGATGGGACCCTCTCTAGGACCAACAGGATGAGTTGCGCAAGTATCTGCGACTCCACCATTCCATGCATCGGGGCTATACCATACCTTTCTAGGCACTGAAACATCTCGACCAACTGAATATTGTGATATTTTTCGGACACATGGGCATGCGTCGAGGCGATTCCCTATCATACATAAGTACACAAATGCACCCAATTCAATACATTGTGAGTTCTACGCATCTACGACAAATGCTAAAAATAAATGTAGAGCATTGGACACACTTGTTGACAGATTAGACCAGGCAACATTCAGAATAAATGAAACCCCCCAAGGACCCGGAAGAGGCCAGGGAAGTGGGGTGGGAGGTGGATTCAGAGGAGGAATACATGGAGGAAGAGGGATGATAAGGTGTTGCAACTGCAACAAACAATGTCACTTGGCTAGAGACTTCCCTCACCCAATATGACCATGGTGATCTCACTGTAGAACTAATGGACACGTAACCAAAGACTACCCATAACTGATCACAAAATAGGAAGATCGAGTTCTTAAATGAGGAGATAAATTCATAGGTTTGGAATTGAAAAAGGGAATCGAGGGAAAACTACCTAGGATCAACATCATTACTCGCAGAGGAGAAAAAATTGTGGTAGATGCAGACAGTCACCCCAAGATTCAGAAAGAATCTCCCAAGGATGACAGGTACGACCCTATGAAAAAAATTTGTTCTTCAAATGTGCAAGAGAAATATTTAAAGGTATCCCTAATCCAAGAATAATGGAGAATTCCCCTAAATTTACCTTTCAAACTAAACTTGTGAAAGCCCCTACCTCACCACCGACACCTAGAAACTCTTTAATTCCAAAGAGACACCCTAAGCAATCTCAAAGCGTAGTCAATCTCTGGTTTCAATTGTTCTTTGATATCCTAGGGGATGACCAACTTACAGAGAAGTTGTGCAACACCTTGTACCTAATAATGGGAAATGAGGGAACCCCATAATCCATAGTAAGGATTAGCCTCCCTGAGAATAATACCCACAAAATACAAAGAAGAAAGGTGCAAACATGAAAATAATTTAAGTTAGAAGCCCAACTAGATGATTCTGAAATCAAAGATGTAATGCTAGATTTGGGATCTGATGTCAACATACTACCCAAAATGACTTGGGAAGCTTTGGGAAAACCTCAGTTAGTGTATGCCCCCATCTAGTTGAGAATGGAAAACCAACACTACATTTTCCTAGTAGGAAGGATAGAAAATGTGGAAATAGATGTTGCGGGAGTTAAAACCAAAACCGATTTTGAGTTAATTGAAATCATGTGAGATAAGGATCCCAACCCTAATCTACTTGAAATTGATCGGGCATACAACAACTATGTTATTACTGATGTAAAGAGGGACATCATACGTTTGAAGTAGATGGGATAAAAGTAGTTCAACCCTTAGATCTGTATTTAGGGCCTAGATACACTGAACCAATGGAGAACAATATGGATTCAAATGATCTCAACCAATTATACACCATAAAAGAAGGAATGAGACCAGATTACATAAATCCCACTACAAATGGATCAGCAAGTTGGAGAAACATACAATCTGCTGACAATGATTCAGAATTAGAATTTGACAGTTGGCAACAAATTTCATATGAACAATTATCAAGACGATGCACAACTATCAGAGCAATGAGATGGATTGGAATTGATATCAGAGAACACCCGACATATGATGGTACCTTAGAGGTACATCATTTTCTTTCCATCATGGAAGAAAAAATAGTGACGAATCAAAGGATCTTTGTTCTTGACTTAGCCTTGCAGGATACCCCTGCTAGATGGTGGGCCACTCATAAAGCCTTGATTATGGAGTGGGAGGATGTGAATCAATCCATGTGATGTCGATTCCAAAGTAGGGATCGAATGAAAGAAGAGATGAATATATATTTTTTAGGATGCACAACTGTTCGATGGACGATCTGACCCTAAAGTGCATATTGAGCATTGCTTAAAGCAGTGGCAAGTTGCGGAAGTACCCTCTCACCTATGGGTTTAGGTATTTTTCCATTTACTAGGTCCAATCCTAAAATCCTTGTACATGCATGAAGAGTCCAGAAGACAAACAAGATTTTGGCAGACCTTACAGGACCAATTTTTCAAGGAATTCTCCTTTAAAAATAAGAACAATGAGCTTAACACAGTCCTTCAAAGAATCAGAGAAATTATTTTGACTAACATTTTCAAAAAGAGGCCAAACCCAGTAGTATGTGTTGACCATGTTCAATTGCTTCAGTCTAGTCTGAGTCTGGAATATGATAAGATAGTTGTAGCTTTCTATAAAGTTGATAAAGACCTGGAAAAATTAGATGACTTATAAGAGATTATAAACTTAACTATTAAAGAAACAAAATGTAGTAGAGAGATTCAAGATACTATACCTAATCACACCTGTAGCTCCTACAACCATCCACTAAAGTTGAAAAAAGTTAATATAGGGAGTACAGATCATCCTAATATATATTCTATAGGATATTACTGGGATGAGAAAACTATGAATGAAGTACACATCCTGTTGTGGGAGTATGAGGACTTGTTCCCGAAAACGTTCTCAGAATTGAAAGGTATAAAAGGATCCATGGGAGAAATGGAAATCGAGTTGAAACCTAGCTCAAGACCCATGAAGCATATACCATACTTCCTTAATCCTAAAATAAAAGAGAAGGTCAATAAGGAAGTAGACAAAAAGCTTGTGGCAGGACTTATTTTTCCAATTGAAGAAGTAGGGTGGATTAGCCCCATAGTTATCTAGAGAAACAAGGATACAAAAGACATTTGGGTCTGTGTAGACTACATAAGTCTGAATTATGCATGTGTCCATGATCTGTTTCCAACACCTTTTAGTGACGAGGTGTTAGATCAAGTCGTGGGAAAATAATCTTATTCATTTACGGACATATTCTCAGGATATCACCAAGTCATAATTGCAAAGGAAGACAAGAAGAATACCACATTCATAACTTAATGGGGGTCATTCACATACAACATAATTCCCTCTATCTTAAATAATGCCCCTATAGTCTTCTCTCAGATAATAATAGAAACATTTCGAGATTTCATCCACAAGTTTGTAGAGGTGTACATGGACGATTGGACAATATACAACCAATTAAAGGACCATGTAGGGATGCTCCGGTTAACATTTGATAGATGTTGTGGATTGCAGATATATTTTAATCTAAGAAAATGCATCTTCTTTGTACCATATGGAAATATGATGGGCCATATTGTATGCAAAGAAGGAGACTCGGTAGACCCAACTAAAGTTGCGGTCATTTTGAACATGCCACCATGTACAATTGCTAAACTGTTGCACTCTACCCTTGGAAATACAGGATGTTACCATAGGTTCATCATAAGATATGCAAATATCACAACACCTCTAGAAAAATGGTTGAAGAAGTCCAAAATATTTCGGTGGACACCAGAATGTGACAAAGCATTCGACATTATCAAAGAAAAACTAAGTACTTACCCTATCTTGATATTTCCCAATTGGGAAATTGAATTCCATGTACATGTGGATGCATTAGGCATTTCCCTAGGAGACATTCTAGCGCAACCAGGGGAAGGGAATATGGATCACCCTATCTAGTTTTCTAGCAGAATTTTTTTTCAAGATGAACACAACTACACAACCACCAAAAGGGAAGGTCTAGCTATGATTTATGCATTAAAAAATTTAGAAACTATTTGTTAGGCTCTCATTTCAAGTTTTTTACTGGCCACTTTGCATTGAAGTACCTAGTTAATAAACCAATACTTGAAAAAAGGATTTGCAGGTGGCTATTGCTCTTTTAAGAGTTTTCATTCGAAGTAATTTTCAAACCCGAAAGATGCAATGTAGGTCCATATCACCTTTCTAGGTTGGAGTCAGGGGAAAGTGGTGGATTAGTGGATGATCAACTCCTAGATGCAGACCTATTCCAAATTGAGGCTATCCCAGAGTATCTTGAAGACATTGATTTCTTCCTCAGTATAGGGACCTGCCTAGAGAATTACTCCGCAACCCAAAAATGACATATGGTGGTTTGCACAACAGACTACAAACTAATTGTGGGACAACTTTACAAATTGGGACTAGAAAACATCCTCATAATATGTGTCTTGAACCATGAAAGACAAGACATCCTGTGGGAATGCCACAATGGAGTTGTGGGAGGACCTATTGGAGGTAAATCTACTACATAGAAGGTACTTCAAGTTGTATTATGGTGGGATACATTATTTAAGGACTCTAAAGAGTATGCTAGATATTGTGACACCTGCCAAAGAGTAGGAAAGCCATCACACAGAGATGAATTACCCCTTTAGCTAGTCAGAGCACTTCATACATTTGAGAAGTGGGTTGTTGACTTTATTGGATTGATCAACCCCCTGACTAAGCACTCAAAGGCCGAATACATCATTACCGCAAAAAATTACCTCACAAGATGGGTTGAGGCAGGGGGAGTTCAAGATTGTTCGACAGATATAGCTGCTAGATTTATCTTTGAAAATGTCAATACTCGGTTTGGATGTCCTAGAATCTTGTCTGATGATCAAGGTAGTCACTTTCTCAATAACACAATCACAACATTGATAACACAATTATTTATACAACACCATAAGAGTAGTCCCTACCATCCACATGCTAATGATATAGTGGAGGAATTTAATAAAGTTCTGGAAAGAGGACTGACAAAAGTATGTTGCACAAATAGGGAAGACTGGGATGATAGAGTTCCAATAGTCTTATGGGCTTACAGGACTACCACAAAGAAGCTACATAGGTATACTCCATTTCAGTTGGTTTATGGGAAAGAAGTTGTTGTACTTTCATATTTTATCACCCCTAGTCTCTATATAGCATAGCCTACACACATTACAAATGACGAATCAGTTGCGCAAAGGATTTCAGACTTGTAGGAACTTGAGGAAGTGAAATTTCTAGCATATTTTCATCAGTCAGTTGAGAAATATAGACAAAAATATTGGCATGACATGAACATTAAGTCAAAAATATTTAACCAAGGGGATAAGGTACTACTCTATGACAGTCGGTATCAAAAGAATCTAGGCAAGTTGTACATGCATTGGTTGGCTCCATTTATAGTTGTGGAAATATGACACTCTGGTGCAATCAAGCTAGCGCAACTGGATGATATCCTTCGACTAGGTTGGGTGAATGGAACTCGCCTGAAGCTCTACATTTATCGTGGTTGAACCAAAGGACTATTTCTCCAGTCCAAGGGACCTTTTACAATAGTTAGATTTTAATTTTCTGTAATTTCTTTAATTCAATTAATAATGTCAGAATGTGCATAGTGGCACAACAACGTATGTTTTTTTCCCGTCTGAGTGTTTCTTATGTGAAAAAACACTTAATTGGCCTCCCAGGGTTGGAAGAGTCACCCTTACATTAAATGAATTCATTAAACATGATGGGGACCCCCATTGTGGTCGGATGATCTAGGAGCCAAAATTGGTATAGGAAGGCCTAAAAAATCAAAGTTCTTAGAATGGCTTCAAAATGGACGTGTGCGTAGGCTTCGTTGATATGAACCTAACGCAACTTGAATGGGCTCAAACAAATGTCGTATGCAAAAGATATCATGATCTATTTGTTTTTCCAAACAGGAAAAATTTGTTGACTGTATAGTTCGTACAGTGTTGACGTGGCAGTTGACTGTATAGGACGTACGACCGTACATGTGACATGGCAGTGATGTGTTGACACTAATTGGGTAGTTGATGGACGACAAATGGATGATTTATATTGTGACACATGCCACCACTGCAAGGGTTACATGTGTCATGTCTGTACAACTGATGTGGCAAGGTCTGTACAGCCGTATGACACATGGCAGCTGACTGGACTAGAAAAGTGACGTGGTAGGTACAATGACATGCTGACTGGGAAGATAGGTGGTCGAATCATGCTATGAAATGTTGGTAGTTGCATGGACTAGTCATATTTGGACACATGGAAGTTAGTGGGAAAGTATTATGGTGCCACTTGGCCCAGTCTTGGGCTACCACTTGGCACCCCTCCATTGGTCGGTCTATTTTGGAAAACATTTATTTGACTCCCAGGGAGTCGAACTCGTGACCTCCTATTCGGGTGAATGGATTTGGCAAGGCTAGGCTACCAACCCGCTCACATTGTTTCTTAACCCCTACAGTGGAAACATTATATTTGAGTTGAAATATGTTGAATGTCGGGTAGTGTTAAGGGTTGGGGCCTAGCCCCAGCCCCCAACATGCACAAAATAAGACCTGAACCACATAAATTTTACGCATATGATAGTTGGTGTATCATTTTTGGAACGAAGTATGGGGTTAGCCCTAGTTCTTGCTAGCCCCCAATTTGACATAACCATACAATCGTTTTATATGACCCAGGCCACTCCATAATATAGTTAGCATGAATTTGTGTGGGGTTAGCACCGGTTAGTTGGGCTAGCCCTCAAAACAGGGTGCGTAACCAGAGCCTTATGACTAGGGGGATAAATTTTTATATGAGCGTGGAGCTTGAGGCCGTGGCCACATGGGCCAATCCTTATGACCAAGAGCCAAGACCGGAGGGGGCCCAATGCACCCGCCTAGCCCAGGGCCACATGGAGCGTGCATTTGACCAGGAGCTCGAGGATCGGGGGGATGCACCCTATTTTGGCCAAACAGTGGGTTTTAAACTATATGATATGATTTTAATGGATTTTTAACCTATTTTGAAAGATTTAATCCATTTTTGGAGGATCTTGGGCCTTTTTTGAGGCCAGATCTTGGGGTTAGTTGGGAGTTTGTTGCCAACTTCAAGTATATATAAACCAAAAGTTCTTGAAGCCAAAGATGAGGAGGTTCAGATTAGGAAAATTCTGATGAATTGTTAAGGAAAATCCATTTTTATGCAGGGAAGCTATTAAGAAGAGCAACTTTGCGGGCCATTTCTGGGAGCTTCATTCCTCTGTTTTCAGTGTTGTCAGTTTTGATGGGTTATTGATATCTAGAAGAACATAACTAGCTCAGTTTGTAATCCATTTGGAACTTTTATGATTTAATTTTTAAGATTTGAACATAAATAATAAAGCCTCACCCACTTAGACAAAGGCCCGAAGACGTAGGCGATATTGTCGAACTCCATTATCAACTTTGTTGTTTATGGTTTGTTGTTTCTTTATGCTTATTTCTAGATCTATATATGTTTATATGGATGCCATGTTTCATATTTAAATTCTTCCTCTTTCATCAAATTCCTAAATGGTTAAAGAAAACATGTTTTAAAACTCAACCATAGTCTTTAAAAGATTTTTTCGGATCAAGTGGTATCAGAGATAGTTGACGGTTGGTTTTTGAGTTTGCATGATTACCAGGGAAATATCAAAGGATAAAATGGCATCTGTAGAGGGACTTTCTCAATATGAGAAGGATTTTCAAAAAACTCTCATTGCCATGGAAAAGATGGTGAAAGTGTTGTATGACGAGTACTTGGAATGAAAGAGATCAGTTCAAGGGAAATCTTCAAAGAATGACAAAAACGAAGAAGAATTGAAGGAATTTCCTTCTACACCCGAATAAGAAATTGTCTTTGAGGTATGAAGTGGAAGTCATTCATCAATTTCGTATTGTTCCCATTAAGATGGTTCTTTTGGTGCATTTGAAAAACATACGAGAGGTATAGGTTTGAAATTACTAACCAAGATGGGTTATGAAGGAAAGGGCCTTGGAAATAAGGGCCAAGGTATTGTTAATCCCATAGAGGTTGTGGAAAGACCTCATTATTTAGGAATGGGATATGGCGAAGAGGAGATTGGAGAATGATCCAAACCATTGGAAGCAAGTGATGCTTCAAATGACCAACCTAAGTCATTATGGGAACAATTCACGAAAGGTGATGGTGTATCACTCCATGATGGTGATAGTGAATGCAAGTAATCTCCAAATAAAAGTTAATATAAGAAAGAAAGGTATAGTGGTCATGGTTGTTCCAATTCTCTATTTGATTATAAAAATTATAGTCATGTAACCCAAAATTTGTGGAATATGTATCCTTGTACGTTTTTTCATTCACCCAAGCATTGTTTGGCCAAGTGTTGGAAGAGAAAATCTTTGTACAGGAAATTTATGTCGACCAAGAAGGATACACGACATAAAGACTCAACTCCAAAATGGAATAAAGAGATTAGAAAACAAGTTTGGATGCCAAAAAACCATAGCACTTATTACAACAAGGGTGGACATAAAAGGCTAAATGTTAGAAGCTTAATATGGAGCTTCTCCCAAAGAAGGAAAAAATGATTGCACATGTACTCATAAAGGAAGAGGAATTACCAAATAAGAAAGAGGAACAACATGGAGGAAAGAAACCATTCACTTGGTTTTTCCAGAAGTGGTTGTCACATCATTGTATTTTGCTTCCATTAATGTAATCGCACATGTTGTAATGATGACCTATTATAACATTATTTTGTACAACATAGTGTTTTGTTTATGCTTATGAGTATGTAATTAGTAAGGTCAATTTTGTAACCTTTTGGAGGACCAACATGTCTTAGTGGGGAGGCGCGATCTAGAATGGATCCAGGAGCCAAAATTGGTCCAGGAAGGCCTAAAAATCAAAGTGCTCAGAATGTCTTCAAAACGGATGTGTGTGTAGGTCTCGTCGATACAAACCCAACGCAATTTGAACAAGATCAAAAAAATGTCATATGCGAAAGATATCGTGATCTGTTCATTTTTCCAAAAAGGCAAAATTTGTTGACTGTATAGTCCGTATAGTCTTGATGTGGAAGTTGAATGTACAGGTCATACGACTGTACATGTGACATGGAAGTGATGCATTAGTATTGACTGGGCAGTTGATGGTCGACAGATAGATGAGTTATATTGTGACACATGGCACCACTACAAGGGTGACATGTGGCATGTCTGTATAGGTGACGTGGCAAGGTCCGTACAGTCATATGACACATGGAAGCTAAATGGACTGGTAGAGTGATGTGGTAGGTACAGTGGCATGCTGACTAGGTAGACAAGTGGTCGAATCATGCTATGATATGTTGGCAGTCGCATGGACCAATCATATTTGGACATGTGGAAGTTAGTGGGAAAGTATTATGGTGCCATGTGGCCCAGTATTGGGCTGCCATGTGGCACCCCTCCATTGGTAAGTCTGTTTTGGAAAAATTTTATTTGACTACTGAGGAGTCAAACCCGTGAAATCTGGTCCAGGTGAATGGCTTTGGCAGGGTCGGTCTACTAGCCTACCCACATTGTTTCTTAACCCCTATGGTGAAAACATTATATTTGAGTTGAAATATGTTGAATGTAAGGCAAAGTTAAGGGTTGGGGCCTAGCCCCAACCCCTGACGCGCACATCATAGGACCTGAACCACATGACCTTTACGCATGTGATCATTGGTATATCGTATTTGGAGCAGAGTATGGGGTCATCCCCAGTTCTTTCTAGCCCCCGAATCGACGTAACCATATGACCGTTTCATATGACCCAGGCCACTCCATAATACGGTTAGGGTGGATTTGTGTGGGGTTAGAGCTGGTTAGTCGAGATAGCCCTCTAACCAGGGTGCATAACTAGAGCCTTATGACTAGGGGGCTAACTATTTATATGCACATGGAACTTGAGGCCGTGGTCACATGGGCCAAGCCTTATGACCAGGAGCCAGGACTGGAGGGGGACCAACAAACTAGCCTAGCCCAGGGCCACATGGAGTGCACATGTGACTAGGAGCCCGAGGATCGGGGGGTTGTGCCCTATTTTGGCCAAATAGTGGGTTTGAAACTATATGTTATGATTTTAATGGATTTTTAACCAATTTTGGGAGATTTATTCCATTTTTGGAGGATCTTGGGCCCTTTTTGAGGCCAGATATTGGGGGGAAGTTGGGATTTTGTTGCCAAATTCAAGTCTATACAAGACAAAGGTTCTTGAAGACAAATATGAGTAGTTTTAGATCAGGAAAATGTTGATGAATTGTTAAGGCAAATCCATTTTTTTGCAGGGAAGCTATTGAGGAGAGCAACTTTGCGGGCCATTTCTAGGAGATTCGTTCATTCGTTTTTAGTGACGTCAGTTTTGATGGGTTATTTAGATCTATCAGAACACAACCATATCAGTTTTTAATTCATTTGGAACTTTTATGATGTAATTTTGAATCTTTGAACATAAATAAGAAAGCCTCACCCACTTAGACAAAGGCCTGGAGACGTAGGCGATATTGCCGAACTCTGTTATCAACTTTGTTGTTTATGGTTTGTTGTTTCTTTATGCTTATTTCCAGATATGTGTATGTTTATATGGATTCCATGTTTCATCTTTAAATTCTTCCTCTTTCATCAAATTCCTAAATGGTTAAAGAACAAATGTTTTAAAACTCAACCATAGTCTTTAAAAGATCTTTTTGGATCATCGAAGGGGGGGGAAATTCAAACTATATCATAGCCCATGTTCCATATGCATCATGTCTAGTCATACCCTTTATGGTAGCTACAATAACCCATCAGAAATTTCCGTCAATCCATAAAGATGCGATACGCGTAGATGACATCGATATTCCCTCCAGGATTCTTAACTGTTAAAATGGTAAGTCCCCCAGGTCGAACATGTCCCTATCAGTATGTTCATTAACACCCATATCACCATAGGTATTTTACCTTGTTACTAGTCCTCTTGAACATCGAAGCTTCATATTGCATTGTTGGACTAACGATGAGTGTCTTTAAGAGTAATTATAGAGCTCTCTAGTTATCTCGTTTATACGATATTGTGAACCCATGAGCGAGACTTATTGTTTATCTAATATATATTTTGTTTTGTGATATCTACACCCTCATCTCATAAATGAAATGACCCGCTCCCCAATTGCGACCTCGAATCCCAACTCAGCTAGTCTAGCTTTCCAGTAATCCAGAGCCAACATGCTGAGAGTAACAGGACATTGAAGTTTGGATCCAAAAGAACCAATTATAGATGAACAATGTGATCCCCGAGTTGAGGTTATGGGCGATGTCAAGGGAAAGGATGAGAAATTAAAACTCCTTGACCTTGACCTAACAGACCAAGTATTATTTACAAAGATGAATATTAGTATGTTATGGGACTTGGCTCCAAATGAAATGGGAGGCATGCAGTTTGTTTCAAAGAAAGAATTCATCAACATGTTTAATTCCACCATCATACACCTCAAGGATCTACCAGTATTTAGAACCACTGGTGAGGTTGCGTGGTGCAACAAGTTTCTGATCAGTTGGGTGCATGATAGGAGATTATGGATCAATAAGCGATATCCAATTCATGCAGAGAACATCTAGTAGCTCACCAGATTATCCCTTGAGGGTGAATATGTATTGAAAGGATTCCAAAAACCAAGTAAGCATGGGAAGAAGAAGGGAGAAGTCATCCTGTATGAGAAATTCCATACCCAGAGAGGTGGATGCATAGCCAAAATTAAGCCAATTCTACCAAAGACGGTCCAAAAAATCTGTTACGTGATCACAAGTAAGGTTATTCTCTCATAATATAAGGGAGAATGTACTCCAGATGATCTCTCATTAGCGGAATTTTGCGCGAATGGAGCAATGTTTAACTAGTGCAACTATTTGCTAGAGGATCTCCTCATTGCTTGTGAGGATGCTCAAAATAATGGAGGAAATTTCATGTATGGATACTTTCTCATTGGATTTGCAATGTGGAAATGGCGGTCACCCACAAGAAGACAATTGGCACATGCAAATAAGGGGTGCCTAGCAAAAATGTTTGAACCTTGGCATTCAAGGTCAAACTTAGAGAATATGGAGTTCAACAATGTTGTTGGTGTATAAATAGGCTCAATATATTACACTCATTTATATGTCAATCTAGGATTCGTAATCAAAATATTTGTTACACTATATGTGTCGAGAACAAGTAACCTACCTATGTCTGTTGTATCTAGCTTAAGCAGGAAATAATTAATAACATAATACTCTGTTTCTATAATTTCTAAATGCTTCACATGACTTTAAACTCGAAAGATAAAACTGATAACAAAACTTCTCAAACAAACACTCAATTAAAAGGTTCTTTCTTAGGTGAAAAGTCTGTTCATTCCAGGCTTATGAAATAGAGAGATGAATTTAAGATCTTGTTTCATGTAGCAATGGAAAACAATAATCAACAATCAACTTTTAATCACTCTTAGACATAATTCAATCATAACTCAATTCTATTGAATCAAACCTTTTTAGTACAGGAAACAACCAACATGATTGAGAGACTTCATTATATGGAACATGAAGGTAAGATATGAAGGCCTATGGTTCTTGTACCCACTAAGAACACCACAATTACAAACTCAAAATAATAACATTTGTTTTTTTAGAAATTCCACACATCAGATTCTTATCAATTAAATGTTAACCTGCAGAAGTAAGAAAGGAAACTATCTATTATGTCCCATGTCTAATTATTCAGACTTATTTAGGAGAAAGTAATTCTATACTGAACTTAAAATATATTTGAAATCATTGACAACACACAACTATTAAATACTCACACTCACACAATCACACAAAACATGTACAGGGAGGTTTACCTTGGTTGGGGTGGTGGGCCCTTTCCGAACCAACAAGGTACCTCTAAAAACATAACAGACTAAAAACTTCTACTCATATTCATGAATTGCACAACAGATCATTTGTATTCCTTCAACTTGTAGATTGAATCAACAATTCATCATCTCTTACATTATAACAATATGTACCATTATGTTCTTGCTATTTGCTTCATTACATCCATACTATTCTATCACCTATACAACATCCCTTATAAAGAAGGTGAGCTGTTACTATCAAGATCTAAGGATAATTATCAAATAGTTTTTGAAATATTACAATTGGAAATTCATAACGAATCTCTATGGATGGACTTCATCCTCATGACACGAAGTGCATGAGTGATGAAGTCTATCGTGATCTCAAAACTTTCTTTAGAGACTTCGATCCAACTGACTTCTTGGAATCTCCATCAACATACTCGTTCAATAGGTGAATTATGGAAACAAAGGTTTGTTATCGGACAAAACACAGTTGCAACCATGAGTATCAGATTAGGTGCAAAGGAAGTACCAAAACAACGCAAAAGTGGTACCGGATGTATTGTTGAGTGTGCTGGTATCAGATGCAGTGTTGAGTGTTTTGGTACTGGATGCAATGCTGTGCGGGTACTGGAATAGGTGGAGCCTTGGTACTAGAATAGACTGGGTACCTGATCGCTCTATAGTTGTAGTACCAGATCATGCTATAGTTGTAGTATCGGATCACGCTATAGTTATAGTACCATAATAGTGATGTAGTGTCCCCAAGGCCGAGCCCCGTTGTAAACCAAGTTCTGAAAGGAATTGTGATTATGTTTTATAGGCTGGTGAGCCAAGTTATTATAAGCTGGAGACTTATGTGTTTGTTAGGCCAGGGAGCCTAAGTGTTGAAGGCCAGGAGCCTACTATTGTACTTGTATGTATGCAGAACATTTAATAAAATATAAACATCGCGAGGTGCAGACTGACCATGATGAATGAGTGAAGGGGGACTGAGCATCCACAGAGTGGGCAAGGAATTAGGGGCTGGAAGGTGGGAAAAGGGGCTAAGTGTTGAGCCTAGGGGGCTTAAGCCTGGGAATGATATTTTAATATTATACCAAAGAGACATGTGCATTTATGTTTTATCCTAAGTTTTGGCAAGAGAGGATGTACAAGGGTGATGCGTGCTAGTGGAATGCATGCAGTTCCAAGGGTGACAAGTGTCATCCCTTCTGCATGCAAATAAAATGGCCAGGAGGAGCCGTGAGAGGGATTCTCCTCCATTCTACCTGACGGTATGAAGGTGAACGATCGGACCTCTGCAAAAGAATACCCTGGTGCAACCCTAAAAGCCAAAAAGCCTGTGTTGATTTCAAGGATAGCCGGTACATCCTTTGTCTGAAATGTTGGAGCCTGTGCGTGCGATCTCCGCACACCTCATGCAATCCTGAAACCAAAACCATGAAGACTATTCTGTGTTTTCTGAACCAGTTTGGGAAGCCTGTGTCTGTTTTTCCAATTGGCTGTTGTGGCCACGTAGCGCTGGACTGCGCGGGGCTTACTGGCCAGTGTAAGTCTGTGTCAAACCTGTGTGTAACCTCTCTCCAGGTGAGGGAGGTGATTGTTGTTGGAAGAGGTAGGTTGTCAGGCCTGTGAGAAACTCTTTCCAGGAGAGAGAGTTTGCTGAGAAGTGGTTTCTTCTAGAGAGTGTCTAGCACCAGCTTCAGGCTCTGAGACTTCCTGATCCGGCCTATTGCCGAGACCCATAGAGGGAGGTGTAGCACCGATGGACTATGATTGTGAAGGTGTATACTCTTGGGCAGAACAGGCATGTGGGGAATGATATTTTTGGAGTAGTGGGCATAAGATGGCATCATGGGAAGAATCCTTCCAGTCATTCTGTGCTGTTTTCCCTGCAACCTCAACCTAGCCTAGGATTCCTTTCCTTGGGGTGGAGCTTAGTCCCAGCTTGGGGGTGACCCACTGCTGAGCTGATGAGCAGTGTGGTATAAGGCTAGGAGGTTCGAGGAAGGCCTGGACTTAGTGGGTGGAATCTACCATTGATAAAGATAAGTATCTGATTATGCTTTAATCATGTTTTACATGACTGTGCTACTTATGTATCATGTTTTCCGCTGTGTATATGAATTAATATGAAAAGCTAATTGCTTGCTGATTATGGCAGTAATTCATATGAATACTCTGTGTTGAATGTGTTTATTGTTTAAATGCATGTGGGTTAAATAACATCTGTATGATTTATGTACAAAGTGGTGTTATGGTCTTCTTTTAAGAGCGATTAAACCTTAGTAGCAGAAAAGGTGCGCTACAGTTTGGTATCAGAACGATTAAACAAAGTAGAATAAAAGGTGTGCTACAGTTTGGTATCAGAGCCAAGGTTTCGACACTGAGCCTAGATGGTCTAGTGGAGCAGTCTTTGGACCGAGAATGCGAGGGGAAATTGGGTCTGGAAGGCCAATTTCAGACCCTAGTTTACTCCAAAATGTCAAGGAGTTACTTGACGCATTTTTTTTAAAGCTCAGGAGGTATAGCGACGTTATGAAACCGCGACCATTGTGGTATGAGTCCACAGAGAGAGAGGAATCCACACCGATGGTGTGGAAACTCTAGGCTTTGTTCATAAGGGAAGGTGAACCCTCGTGAGCCATCAGATCTTGAGCAAATTACTCGACTGCCGTCGGATCGGTAGAGAGTTGCACGGAGTTTTAAAGCTTCGTGAATACAAGGGTGAAAATCCCGAAAGGAGTTGGCTTATTGGGATATCGGCGTTCGGGATATCAGAGTACTCGAGGTCGAGAAGGTCAGGACATTTCAAGTTCCGAAATAGCGAGAGGAAATTTGAGCCGTCCGTATAAGGAAGGACGCGTGTCGCGCGATCATGCAATTCAGAGATCCAGACACCCGGACTCACATAGGTGAGTGTTTTTGACCTTACACCAGGCGAAGTCCCGAGATTTGATCCGAGCCATCCAACAGTTGGGACATGTGGTGAAGATCGAGCGACCCATCTGTATATCGGCTACCGAGGTTTTGAGTTGACATAGAACTTTGTCATTGGGGAATCACACGTTGCGAAATCCCGATATTGGATCTGAGTCGTCCGTCAGTTGGGACATGTGGGAGAGATTGGGAGCCCATCGGCATATCGAGGTTCAATGTTTCGCAAATCCTGAAGACAAGGCACCTGGAGAATTTGAAATCGCGAAATCGTGAAACAACGAGAAGCGGCGAGGACCATCCATACTTGGGGACGCGTGGCCGAGATCAAGGCAGTCAGGAAAGTTTTGGAAGGAGAGTCATCCATCGGGAAATCGAGGTTCGGGGAATAGCGAATCCTAAGGACATATGTGTTTCGACATTGGAAAGTCTGAAACCCCGATAGGAGGTATGACTGTGGTCATATAAGGGGAGGTCGTGTGAACCATGAGTCTAGCCTGGAGGGATAACAGGAGTTAGAGTGCATCGACGTTTGGAAGCCCAAAACACCAAAAGGATCTACGTCGTAGATCTGAGAAAGGTCTGGCCGGTGGATTTTTATAGGAATGGACATGGGCACATGGAGATGTACCACGTGCCAGTGGGTTGAGGAGATAGGCGAGAGTGGTGGGACTCGATGACGTCATTAAAAGTGACATGGACCCTCCTGAACGTACCACATGCCATGGTGGTGAAGGGCGACAGCTGTGCTGTGGGCCCGAAGAATAAAGTAATTCGCGATTTTGGGGACTCACGAGATAAGGGCATGGGAGCTCGACATTGAAACTCGCAAAGTCGTGAAGTAGCGAGAATGACAAGAGAAAAGTCAACATCACTTCTCGGGGTTTCGTGAAAGGTGTTATCACCCCATAAATGATGGGAATCAACTTATGACTTGGATATTGTGGATATTATCTGTATCTAGTGTTTTTATTGGCAATTGATTTTTCATTTTAAAAGAAAAAGAAAAAAGAAAAAAAAAAGAAAAAGAAAAAGAAAAGAAAAGAAAAAAGAAAAGAAAAAGAATAAGGAAAGAAAAATAAAAGAGGGCATAAAAGAATTGAAACAAGAGCCCCATGCAATAATAGTAACTTGGTCATACCTTTCAAGCATGACCAAGTTCTTTTAAATTTTTAATGTTGATAGGTTAGAGAATAAATCTGACCAGACTGTCTAATCCTGGTCAGATAKCCCCTAGGTTAGATTAGTGAATAAATCTRACCARACTRTCTAATCCTGGTCAGATARCCCTTAGGTAGAGTAATTTCTTAACCCAACAGTTTAATCTGGGTTAATAGTCCTAGAAGATAGGTTAGCATGTAGGTTAGTTGCTTGTTTTTCTTGACCACCCATGAAACCAGATTGATGAAATTGCTATCCCATGTCCCCATGGCCTTAGAATAGCTTAGATGGAGTCTCCTTGGTGGGGTTTATGTGAAAATTTGGGAAAAACCCATAAAATTCTTTATATCCTAAGTTTTTCCCCAAAGTACTTATGTTTCTGCTCCTTGATCTATGTTTCTTGCACTTATCAATGGTCCCGATCATGATGCTCAGATCTACGGCTCACAACACATTCCGGACCCCCTCGACCATTCAGATTTTAACCTGGGGGGGGTACGGAATCGATAATAACATGGCTTCTCATCTGGACAGCTCAGCGAGGAGCGCTTAGATCATCGGCCCACATTGGATTACGGACCCCCCCGCCCGTTCTGCCTTTAACAGGGGGGGGCGGGTCCAGAATTGGTTATAACTTGGGCGCACATCTGGACGACCCAGAATAGAGTGCTTGAATCTATGGTTCACATTTGATTCCGGACCCCCTCGTCTGTTCTGCCTTTAATGGAAGGGGGCGGTCCGGAATGGGTATTAAAGAACGTGCTCAGATCTGCAGCCAGGAAATAAGCACACAGATCAATGGATCACAATGAATTTTGGACCCCCCTTGGTGTTTTGCTTTTAACCAAGAGGGGGGGTCCAGAATAGATTTTTCCCCTTCGACGGGCCCCTGGTCTTATGTGGCATCGACCTATTGGTTCTCAAGTCCCATCCCTCACATGCTCTCTGACATCCCGTCACTCATGGACGTCATCCTCCACTAAGTCCACTTGTCCCACTTGTTCCTGGGGTTGAGTCCCATCCCATAACTGTTGTCAGTCCCTGCTGTAGGGCCTTTACCTTTTCCATTCATGACCATCCCCCTTCGATGACTTTTAACTGCAATCACCTACCTCCACGTCACTCATCTGTATGCTTTGGCCATCGTCATATGCCACCTCATCCCTAGTGGCACATTGTCCATTTATTACAGGATAACATACCCGTTATCCTGCTGACCTATCTCACGCGCCAAACTGACCCATTTTTGAATAAAACTACCGTTTCCCTTTTCATTCGTTATTCATCCATCGCGCCAAAAACCTCTTATTCCTTCATTGCCTTAGCATCACCTTCACCCACAGTTAGTCGACCCCACTAACATATTGTTTTGGCAGGTACAGTTGCTGAAATGGTGTCAAAGACAAGACAAGCAGAAGAAGAAGAGAATCCTTTTCTTCCTCCTCCGGTTGACCTAGATAAAATTCCCTTGGTTGATAAATATCCTTTGATAGCAGATACTATTTGCAATTTCAACTTTTCTGATCTGCAGTCATGATTCCGGGAGGTGTTCCTGGACCAGAGCGATGAAATTGGACTCTGGGAGGCCAATTTTCCCCTGTATCTCTTTCCCCAGATTCATCATTTCCTAGAATTCGCCCTCAAATGCCAAGCCCATTACATCCCCGACCAGAAAGCCATCGTTTCTTCATCTGGAGACATCCTCTTCTTCATCACCCCCGAAGATATTGAACAAATGATGCAAATTACCCGTGTTGAATCTGCGTCCCCATTCAATTTAGAAATCCTCACTGAGCTATATCAGAAAATGACATTCCCTCAGAGAGCTCAGATCTTCGAGCTTTTTCTCCCCACTTCCGCTCCACTCCCTTCCACCAATCCCCCTTACCCTTCTTCTATGTTCTCTAACAAAGGAAATCAAATCATTTCTTCCCTTTGTGCCCTGCTTGGGTACTATACTGATCAATGGGTAGATGAGCCCATCCTGGGTTTTCTGTCCATTTTCTCAAACGATGAACAACCTACCACGCAGTTCGACTACAACACCTTCTTGGCCAATAATATCCATGAAAATTTTGTGAATTTCACCACAGAGGGCATGTTTAGATATTCCTCCATTCTGGCTTACATGGTCGTCTACTTTCAAGCCGACAGGTTCAGTTTCTCCATGCAGAAGATGGACGCCGACGGGAGGCCTCAGCCAGTCACAGCATGGACTTCTCTTCTGAAGCATAACTCTGTTGAATACGAATTCAAAGCGTTTATTGATCAATTTTACCACCCTATGGTAAGTATGTTGAGAGGCAGGCCTGATCCACGAATAAATGATGAAGTCTAGAGAATTCTGCATTTCTCAGACAATGCAAAGACATGAGACTAGTATTTATACCAGAACCACACTGAAATCAGATTTTTCGGGTGCGAATTGGCGCCTTACAAACTCCCTCAATATTTACCAGTAAGGATTTTTGCATTAGAATATATTAGGCAGATAATGAATTCAGATGACATTCATTTTGTTTCCCTGAAGAAAAAATAGCAATTGAGAATCAAGGGGCAGATTGGTTCTTTCATCTGCAATAGCCGAGGCGCAGGGGAAGAAGTAGATAGAATGTTGAAGGAGATGAAATTCTCTATGAGTTTCACCTGGCACTATGATCCATGCGGGATCATTTCGGAGATTAGGGTGAAAAACAAGAATGTCCCTTAGGCCCATGAGTCTAAGCCAGAGATCGAGAAATTTGCAAATCAGACTGTATGGGTACCTGACACTTTGATGGACGTGGAACAACAAATTGACGTTGAACAACAGACGCCTTCAAAAAGTGTGTTACCCACCACCACACCTCAGTTCCCCAAGGAGAAGAGGCCCTGACAGGAGGCATCTCCTCCTGTGACAGAGGTGTCATCAGAGGAATTCCAAATACACTCCAAAAAGCCAAAGATAGTTTCAACGCCTGGCGTGACAGTAGAACAGGAAGTTTCTACTACCACAGTAACTACCAAAACGGTCAAGCCAATCACTCTACCTTTCGGTTTGAGTCAGCATAAGGCAATTACAACAACAATAAAATCTACAGATTCTCTCTCAGATACTCCACCAAGCAAGACTGGGCCCAAGTTGGGTATTTTTGAAAAATATGACTTCATCAAGAAGAAAAACCAGACCCTCACCAACAACACTTATGCCCAGTTTCAGAAGCAGTCGTCCACATCTCAGCATAGGCTTCTTTTGGCATTCGACATAGAAAAGAGTAGGATGCATATGGCTTACCTCCAAGCACAAGTGTCGGATCCCAAGGTGATATCAGATTACAAAAGGGCCACCTTTGAGTTCCAGGCTAAGGACGTCCATCCAGCAGATCAGATGGATCTGCACAAGCAAACTGGGGACATGGTTTTCCACACTTTGGCCCATGCTTCAGCTTCTGCATCAAAATTTCGGGGGGCCTTGAACAATGCCCAAACCCAACTTAAGCTGGAGAAAATATCATCTTTCGCGAAAGACAACAGAATCAAGACGTTGGAGGAGCTGTTCCTCAAGATCGGTTACGACCCTGCGAACATCAAGGCCGCCGAAGAGATGATTAAAAGGAAAAATGTTGACATCGCATCCTTAATAAAACAACTAAATCTCCCTCCAACAGAGGACCCACAGGAAAAGGATATAGCCGAAAAGGAAGGGGAAAAGGATGAGATGTTAAAGTTACTCATGGAGAAGAATGCTCAGCTAAAAGAGGTGGAGGTTGAGATCGAGAGACTGCTAAAGGAGAAAGATAAAGCAAAGCCAATGGAAGGCATTTCATTGAGTGCTATCCCAATTGTAGGATTGAGCACAACAATAGCAACAACGACATCCATTCCATCTGCAACATCAATGCCACTACCAGAAGGAACAACAGACCTTGCCAAGTCCATGGAGAGGATGAACCTGCAAGAGACAGAAATCAACAGGCTTAAGAAATAAGTGGAGAACCTCCAAGAGCTAAAGACTTCTTTCCAGACAAGCCTATCCAAAGAAAAGAAGGTGAATGAGAAAATCAGGAAGGAGTTACAGCAACTCCAAAAGCAGACAATGGTAGGGAAGACCTTGGCTGAGCTCAAGGAGATTGTGTGGACAGATATTTCCAAGTCCATAAATGAAATCTGGCC